>JAQQZY010000027.1:14688570-14711427 GCA_030068375.1 Ostorhinchus rueppellii | reverse complement strand
GGACCGAGCCCCAGGCGAAGGTCTTTCTCACTCACACTCTCACAGTGAGGGAGAGCCCCTTTGCCTTTGTGCATAGGCCCCTATTGTATTTCCTTGTTTTGTTTTGTTTTGTTTTTTTTCCAAGACAAAGTAAACTGGAATTTGACCCACTAAACATGCTCAGAAACTCACCAAATTTGTCACATATGTAAAGTCTGGTGAAAAATTTGATGAAAATGTAAAAATGAACTCTTTAGGTGCCAAAATGGGCTCTCTAATGCCCCCTACATACACAAAAACAGCCCCAGTGGCCAGTAGGAATGTCGAAGAAACATGAAACAAAAGCCAAAATGTTCGTCTGATCAAGCCCAATAAATCATTCCTAACGTCCCAAGATGTGACTCTAACAGGAAGGTCACAATTTGCCTTTCAAAATAAAATGCTAAAAGTACAATTAGACGGATGCACGGAAAGACAATCAAGACAGACATACAGATTCTACCCCTACTCTGGAATCAAACCCTTATCATCCTGCTCCAAAGGTAATGTTCTTCTTCACTACACTATCTTCAGCTGATGAAAACCCAGGAAGCTCTTGAACATCCATCTGAGACTCAAACAGGAACCAAACATGTGAGCATCATCTGTGGAGTCTGAGAGGATCCAAACACTACTGAAACCTGGGCCATGAAAAGCAGACACCACAGAAGAAGAAGAAGAAGAAGAAGAAGAAGAAGAAGAAGAAGAATTCCACAGTCCCCTGAGGCTTAGATGGACCATGAACTGTCCACCAACCAGAAGGTCACGGCTTCAAACACACACTCATCTGCTTTTACATGGGTTTCATCTTCTACGTCATGTTTGACCAGAGCATGAACACATTTAAATGAACTGTACAAAAGATAAAACATAAAAGTATAAAAAGGTGGAAGCACACAATTTACAAAATTAAATATTGAAAAAAATTGGAAAAGGCAAAGAAAAATATGAATAAAAACAACAGTGAACTAAATAAAAAGTATATGTGGGCGTCAACATTTTGTGAAACTGAAGGCTTTTAATAAAACAAAGGAAAAACACACACACACACACTAATAAAATTAAATTATATGAATAATAACTACTGACACAGTCCTGAGGCACCAAATATGGGTTTGTCTGTTATCACAGAGCCAATCAGTGCCTTCAGTTTATCGTGTTTACGTGGGTAACATGTTACATCCTGAAAAGTTTGAAGAGAATCCGATCATAAATAGGTTAGAGTTAAACACAGCAGAGATTCAGGTCAGTTGGTAAAGTATCACAGAGGATGGAGGTTCAAGTCCAAGTTAACCCTTTTGTGCATAGTGGACAGTTATTCAAAGCTGTTGTCTTGTATATTCATGGATTTGTTGTTCTATATCAGCTGACACAGTGGACACTTATGCATTATCTCATACACTGCTATGCATACCATTACTGTAACTTTGCTGTTCTTGATAAACCTGGTCTGCGGTAACATTTTTTAGTGTAAATCAATTTTTAGATGTTCGACTGTAATTAACAGTTTTGTTTTGTTTTTAACAAAAAGGGTTGGGGTTTTTTTGCCTATTATCTCCATGAAGTGAGTAATAACTAATATTAGAATGTGTTAAAATGTGAGAAAACCAAAGATTAGAAGGATTAAAAATGTTTTTTTTCCCATTTTTTTCATATCTCTTTCTGCTATTGGAGTTTAAATACATGCTTCTTTGTTTCAAAAATTAAAGGCATGGTGCAGCTGAGCTCCATGAAAAAAACAAACAAACATTCAATCACATTGTTTTTTTTCATGCCTAAGGAGGAATAAAAACACTCAAGAAAAAGTCTTGACTACTTGACTTCCCATAATTCATGCATGAAAGGGTTAAAATAGCAGTTGTTTTTTTGTTTTGTTTTTTTAAATGTATGTATGTATCATTATTATTCGGGATCAAGCCCCTTTGCCTGTGTGCATAGGCCGCTATTGTATTTCGATCGTTTTTTGTTTTTTTTTCCCCAGACAAAGTAAACTGGAATTTGACCCCCTAAACATGCTCAAAAACTCACCAAATTTGGCATGCATGTCAGGTCTGGTGAAAAATGTGATAAAAATGCAAAAATTAACCCCTTAGGTTCCAAAATGGGTCTGTAGCGCCCCCTGGACACACAAAAATGCCCCTAGTGGCCAGTAGGAATGTTACGGAAACATGAAACCAAACTGCCCTCATGAACCTATCCCTGGAACAGGGTCAGTAAGGACTCATCAGATCACATGAGCTTTTTCCATTTAAACACACTCCAATCTTTATGTTCTCTTGCAAATCTGAACCTTTTTCCTGATCAGTCTCCCTGATAAATAGTTTTCTTGAGGCTAAACACCTGTTTAGTCTGAATCCCTTGCGTTCTCTTCACAGTGTGCATGTAGAAACGTTTAACAATCGAACAAAGCCATGAGTTTATGGGGGTTTTTTCCAATTTGATTTCACCGTGTTGTCATTGATCATAATCAATGTTCTTCCTTCGAGATGACTATCCTCCCAGGTTTTGAAGACTTTTTAACCCAATTTTACTAGTTTCAGCAATTTTCTTAGTTGTTTTCTTTTTTCAATGCTGGTCAATGATTTGACAGTTAAGAAGAGTCATGTTGTTTTCATTACAATGGGATGTGAAAGAATGAAGAAATGAGAAGCTACTCATTACATCAGTTTGGGTTAAATACCTTTTTTTTTTTTACCAATTCAACCCTATTAATCACTGCAGTAACTGTCCAATGGTATATGCACACTGATAATTTTAGTTAAATTCAGGTGCAGCCTCTTTTCAGAAAAAGAAAAACTGTTTCAGGTGGATATAGATGAGCCCATCTTTTCAAAAGTATACACACTGCCATAAAATTGATGATAATATAGATGTCACATCTGAAAACAGGGATAGAAAAAACAGATAATCAGTTTATTGAAGATATCAGTTTATTGAAGACTACAAAATAAGATTTAGTCCAAAATAGGTTCTGTAGACTCAACAATCCAAGCAGGTGATCCAAAGGTGGTAGCGGCAAAACAGGCAAGGGGTTGATAACATGTATAGCAAGGGTCAAAAACCAGGAAATCTGTCTGATTAGGCAAAGGAACCAAAGAGGAGTAGGCAGGCTCGAAGGTCCAAAATCATAAAGGCAGTCCAGGTCAGTAGGAGAGGAGGCAAACAGGTTCGGAAGGTCCAGAACAGAAAACAACCAATTCAGATACTGTACTGACAGGGGACAAGACAGGCAGGGCTCAGGAAAGACATCTCCTTCTGAACATGCCTGAAAAAAAGAAACAAAAAATAATACAACTACTAAGTAGACATAATGAACTTGATGGATATAGGGCTCAGGAAATCCAGAATTCAAAAAACGGATCAAGAAACAGACAGGAAGCGGTAGTTTGAGACTCACAAAACGAAGACAACAAACTCGCACAGGACACAGCAAACACAGGAGGGAGAGAAAATCAGACACAGGTGCACAACATCAGGGTGGGGACAGGTAATCACAGAAGCGGGAAAGCAGGGAACAGGAAGTCAAGACACCAGACATGAACCAGCAGGGAAAAATGCCGAAATAAAACAGGAAGTGAGCAGACAACACACAAATACTAATGTCTGGTAGCAGATGTGACGGTATATCACCTCACTACACTAGGACTTGAGTGGGGAGAAGGAAGCAAACGAAACTTAACGTTCAAGTTTGATGTGAAAGTAGGGGAGAAAAAATTGGTTAAAAAAGGTGTAAATTTGGAATTTTGAAGATGCAAAATTCCTCCTGTTCTGCAGATGATACCTATATGTTTACTTGCTTCCTAATATATCACATATACTGAAAAATGTCATTGTAATGAGATCATCATAATTTGCTTTACTTGTCAGTGGTCATAATGTTATGGCTGATCAGTGTATAGTACAGTTGCAGAAAAAATATTAGACCACCCCTTGTTCTCTTCAATTTCCTGTTCCTTTTAATGCCTGGTACAACTAAAGGTATATTTGTTTGGACAAATACAACGATAACAACAAAATACCTCGTGAGAGTTTAATTTCAGAGCTGATATCAATCCATTTTCCATGTTTTCTTGATAATAACCAAGATGACTTCAGTTCTTATATCAACATCTATGGAATTGTACTGATAAAAACAGTGCTTTTAGGCATTCCATGTTTTCTTTTCTGTCTGTTTTAGTCACATGATACACACAGGAGTTAGGACTTGATTGTAACCATTGATTTTGATGGTTTAATAATTGTTTCTGTGACTGTGTGTAGTAACTGTTGAAATGTTTCTGAAAGGGAAACTGGAGTGAACTGAGGTGAGTAGTTTCAAGTGGTGTCATAATGATGTTTATTACCCTCAAAAAAGTACCTGATTTCAGAAATAACACTACTTTTTTCCTTCTTCTTCTTCTTTTTTTTTTTTTAAGAAATGCTCTACTTCAGAGATTAGTGCTGTTAGGTATTCCATGTTTTATTTTCTGTCTGTTTAGTTTATTTTGGGTGACTTTTGATGGTCTAATAATTTTTTCCACAAATGTACATATAACCTAACCTTTCCCCACAAGTATTTCAGAGGTGGCGATTTTTCACAAGGGTCACGTGAGAGACTTTTGTGATGTGTGTGAATTGACCCTTTAATGACATATTTATCACCAGACAGCCCTGCAAATGTAATTCTTATTTTGAGTGTGTCAGTACAGTACAACCTGAAAGCACAAAACATGGTTTATGGTGTCAAAAGCCACACATGCCATAGATGTCTGGCATTACACTGTCTGTCAAAATGGGAGTTAACAAGGGAACGCATCATCTGTGCTTTGTCTTCCATTGGTCAGAGAGTCTGCTGCCGAAGTGTCGACCTGTGATTAAGACCCCAGTAAATCTTCCCACCCAGGGAGTTTTGGAGTGGAGCTTCCTCCAGGTCAATCCACTCCTGCAGGGGATGAACCCAGCCATCCACTCTGTATACCCAGAGGGCTGAATCTTATTTTCTACCTGCAGCGTTGCCTCCTGGCTTTCTCACAGGTCACGCAGACAGTGTCATGTCCACTTTCAGGGGGATAGTGGAGGCTTTTCTGTCTATGCCATACGATCGATATAACACAAAGCATGCACAGAACATTAGGAAATTAGTGAGTTATCTGTAGAAGCGTTATAAGATGACACCTAGTCTGAGGTATCGGGTGCCTCAAAGTGACAGGCAACATTACATACCTTCCTTCTTTTTCCTCTCAGGCAAATTCCTCTCCCTGTTTCTGTTTATCAACTTGTCTCAGCCCCATTTTGTTCTTTGTTCAGACTGTTCATCACCAGGACAGACATTTTGCTCTCCTTTCTAGAGTCTTAAATCTAAAATGAATGCTTTGAGGTTTGATCTGATAGGGATTGTGTCTTTTCATTACCAACTGTCATATTTGTCCTGGCTTCTTGCACTTTCCAGTTTCTTTACCAGCAGACTGAGCCCTGATAGATGCTTCTAACGTGATTAAGATGTTCTGTCGATGCCTGATCATCAACCAAACACATCATTTACGCTAATAAGTCTTTCGATGGCTCAAGTAGTCCCACCTCAAATTAACCTATCACAGCGCAGTCCTTCAAGACTCAAACGAGGCCCAACCAATCATATGAAGAGGTGGGAAGTGTGAGGCTGAGTCTGTGCACTCCAAACACTGCTGGCTACTGTATGAAGCGGGCTTGACTGCAGGTAGTTAACCTCAGTCTAATCTAATGATGCATACTTCCCCCTGTTTATGGCAGCCAGGGAAGAGGGAGCGCTAGCCTGTGCATGTCTGCTGCTGAGAATGCCCATTAACGCTCTTTTCCCCCTCAGGTGATGACCACCTGAGCTATCAAAGACAACCGTGTCTGTAACACCACCCTCCTCCTCTTCTTCTCTTCCTCGCCCATCATCTCCGCCTTTCCTCGACCTCCATCCAGACACATCCTGCTGTACATTCAGTTCTGCACCACTATAGAATGCATTTTTAGTTTTTTAGAAATGGTATTTTACAAAAGTAGACACTATTTACACTGTATCACAAAAAGTCACACAGTTATACCTGTGATTTCCTGGATTACCAGAGTATTCTGTTTTCAGATATAGCTTTACTGTAACGATGCAGCAAAGATGTAGGATTCATTAGTATCAAATAAGAGGAAAGTATCTGACAACCACTGGAATCCTATGATGTATTCTGCTGTCAAAACATGTATAGCATTATATTATTAACCCATAAAGTCCCAGTGTTATTTTTTTAGCAGTTCCCAAATGAATTTTTTTCTATATTTAACCTTTCTTTATTTTATCCCCATTTACAGTAACATGATCTTCTTTATTTTGTGATTATTTCAGTGTTAATTATGTATTTTCCTATATTTAATTCACTGATCATGTAGATGTTCTCTAAAGCTTAGAGTAAATTCAGAGGTCATTATATCAGAAACAGAGAAAACTGAAGAAAAAGTAAATCAAATCAAATCTATCATTAACTCAACTTAAACCAGGTGTTCATTTATCAAACTGGTTTTACTGGTAAATCAGTGTTGTAGAAGATGATGGTGTTTCCACATTCACTACAGAGGCTCTGAACGTCCAAATGAGTTATAAGTGATGACTATGAAAACAGAAAAAGAGCATTTTACACCAATTATTTACATGCATTTATAGGATTAGTGGATCAACAGGTATAAACATGTATATCAGTTGATGGTTTGGGTCACTGGTGGGTGATTGGGTCTTTTTGGGTTAAAGCCCTTTGTGCAGTGTTTGCCCATGGTGAATCTTCATGAATTATCATCCTGACACCAAACATCCACGTGAAGCTAAACTACAGAGCTTCTTTACTGGTATCTATCTCTCTTCCATAATTGTCCAGGCTTATAACTCCCTAATAGTCCCTCTTCCTCAGTTTAGGACATTTCTGAGCTTCCTGTCAGTGTCTCAAAACAAATAATAAATGTGAGCAGCTTCCCCTCATGATTCACTGTCCCTGAAACACAGCAACACCTAATCTTGAAAAGGAGATACAACTAATTAGGGGAAAGAGACATCAATCACATTTCTAGGGCTAGGTATGTATTCTACATACAAACAGTGGCATCTCAGTCACTGGGTGTGTTTAGACACTTGTGTGACGTGAGGTGAGGTGAGGTAGGGGCCATTTTTTAATCAACAGATCTATTATTTTTAGGTCTTACAAGGGGAAGATCTTACACTGTGAAGGAAAGCTGTATTAATTTCTGCTGTGAACATATGAGACAGTAGGGGTCCTTACTGCTGTAAGAGGTAAGGACTGATTTAGATTTTAATGTCTACAAATCCATTTCTTTTGATGAAATGAACTTAACAGATGACAGTATAACTCATCTCCAGAGGCAGAAATCTGGCGTGTAGCCTGTGTGGATGTGCAACATGCATTAATATTACTGTCACTATGACAAACACACCCTTTCCGATGATTACAACAGGTCGAAGAGGTTCACTAAACTCAGCACAGAAACAGAACATGACCTTAAAATAGAGCTTATTAATAAGAATATTATCTTCTATGTACATTTCCTTTGTTTCATTTTTCTTCAGAATTAATTAAGATTATGTGGAGCTTCCCCTTTGTCCCCTTAAGAATGAGTTGTTGTGTAAGATATGGTTGTTTTGGAGGAAGACCAGTACCTTAAGGTGTAGGACACCTTTTCTCCTGTAGATGGGAGTGCAACACTTCGGTACAACACACTAGAAGTACCCATACTCTGTACAGCCTACACATACATATACATGAAGGCTATAATCATTTTATTTCAGATATCAAACACTACATGAGTATTCATTTTTATTAGCCATAATAAAACTCAAGTGCGTTAAACTGGCGTGTGTTGGTGGATGACGCTCGTGTTGAGTTAACAAGCAAGGTGTGAACAGGTATGTAAATAGGCATGGATATTTACTGTGTGACATGCCCTGACAAGAACGGATTATTTAGCTTAACAGCTTTACTGAAGTGAAAAACTATATACTGTATTATATTAACGACAAGGTTTGGCTCATAATAAAAAAGTAATTAATTATAAATGATAATGAACAGATAAATCCCAACTGCATAAAATTACTCCCAACTTTCTAATAAATAAAAATAGTATGAAAGACACCAAAGTATGCATGACACCAAATCCACATTATTTCTTATTTTTATATATTTTAGTAAAATACTTTGAAGCTTATGAATCATAAAAATATGATACATCCATATATAATGTGTCTGTTAACAGGGATATAAAAATACACAATATTGAGTGATTTTAAATAATATTTTCAAAATACTTCAAATACCAAAAAGGAAACTACTGTACTTTCCTGGTACTACAATAGAAAATTGCAACATTTTTTTCTTTTCTTACCACAGTGTAATCAGACGACATGCAGTATGATAAAAAAACATGTCTATAACTATTGAAAACAGAGCTGGATGAAGCTAGAATTCATGCTTTTATGCATCTAGTTAATCTTTTTTTAAAAAATATTTTTCCAAAACCATTGCTGTTTTTTCTAGCAGAGAACGTAATTGAAAATATTTCCTTATAATTTTTCCAAGACATGGAAATAATAGCATGTAAAGTAACAATTCAAGTGACAAATGAAAATAAAAGTACAGTAACTAGGATGGCATTCACATGAAACAGACTGAATATTTCCATAGTCTGGTGACAATGTGTCAATAATAATTGTATTAAAACAAAAGCACGGTAACTATCTAAACCCATTGTCTCAGGCAGTGGTGTATTTATTTATTTTGTGATGCTGTTAAATAGTGAAAAGTCTTCAATAACTGCATTTATGTCCATAGAAGCCCCTCCTACTGTTAGAGTGAGCTGGCTGTGATGAAGACGTAGATCTTGGCCTGGAAAGTGGTAAATGTCCCCTGTCTCCAAAGCTTCATCTCTACAGTAATAAGGAAGTCCCTCGGACCCTCGACCTGCCTGTGTAGGTACACAGCACCTGTGTAGGCATTCAGCTTTCGGGTACTGAAGTAGTTTTCCTCGTTTCCCTGGGTGATACTGACAATGACGTTATCGCCAGAGTAAGCAGGGGAAGGTCCGATGCGGAAGATCTGTGCAGGGATCACAATGTTGGACTGGAAGCTGAGGTAGTAGTAGGTGATTCTGAGCGGAGAGTTTTGACATTCCATGTAGTTTGGACAGCTGATCCGCTCACAACGCCTGCAAGAAGACACACATTTGAAAAGGATCCTTTTAGGCAAAAATACACTGGGTTTGTGACACACTGAATGACAGCGTGTTCCTTTATAAATTGCCCAGAAATAATAAAAAGTCGTAGTAATGCCGTTTCTGATGTCCCACATGGGACCTAACTTCAGGAAAAATATGCTAATAATAACTTTTTCATCTTGTTGGAAAATGTGCCATCATTTACACACATTATATTCATCAGTTTGAGAGAAAAGTGAGCCAAAAATGTCACAGTTTGTGACAATGATAGTAAGGAAACATCTAATTTTGTGTGAAAAGGCTCAGTGGACTGCATCTCTTATCACACGTAATGATCTGATTGTTCTTCTATCTGCTCCTTTTCATTCATAATGTGCTGACATATAAAGTATATTTTGTATTTCTGTGTTTTTCTTTAAATTTATGGAGGAAAAAATAAATAAACAAATAAAATTTAACTAAATACATGTCACTGACACCAAAATAGAGGTTACTTTAGCATATTTCACTTAGTTCTTTGAGTGTACTGAAATAAAATCACTCCAAGTCTGGTCCTGTTGGAGCTGCACAGAGATCCTCAGTGACTCTGAACAAATCGTGGAGACACAATTACTATGATGTCACAGCTGCACTTTGATACATGAAGTCTTTCTATTCAGTCAGTGCCACTCACACTGGTGTATGAATGCGTATGAATGTTCGGCGGCGGTCAGAGGGGCAGTAGGCACGAAATGGCAGCCACGCTTCCGTCAGTCTGCCCCAGGGCAGTTGTGGCTACAAATGTAGGTTACCATCATCAGAGGGAGAATGTGAGAGCGAATGAATAATAGATTTATAATGTAAAGTGCTTTGGGTGACTTGAAAAGCGCTATAAAAATCTAATCCATCATTCCAGTCTGATAGTTCAGCAGTTTCACACCAAACTACAGCTTTATATTGACAGACATCATATATGTGTAACTGATGACACAATTCAAACAGGATGAAAAAATGACTTTTCTTTCACCGTTGACTGCAAATACGTTTTGTTTTTCCAAAATGAGATCCCATGGGGCACAACTAGAACTTAGACTTCACCTCTCAATTCATGCATTGTCACAAACTGAGCTCATGACAAGGTGCTGCACAGGACAGTGATGCTACAAATGATAATGGCCTCCATACATCAGGCATTACTGTAGATTTAACAAACAGATACTATATAAGGTACTTCAAATGTGCTCAGCTTTAAATATGTACCACAATAAAATGCAGTAATATGAATCTAAAAACCTCATATATAACAGTAATACACAGACCATTGAATGCAGACTCTTTTCTCAGTGCTATTAGTGGTTAAGTAGAGGATCTGAATGCTTTTTCTGCTACTTCCTTTTGACATGGTTTACTGATCCCACTTTGTTTTTTTCTATGTGCGAACTTAAATGTGAGCTATAACTTACGTGTCAGACACTTTGCGGTAGTTTGGTGGACAGCTGAAGGAAAGGCAGCGGTATCCTCCTTGGATGTTATAGCAGGTCTCAGCTAGAGAGCAGTTATGGGCCCCAGTGGCACACTCATCGATATCTAAACACACATTTAATACACAAGCGCTGGTTTACTGCCTGAGATAAAATACCAGTGGTAGTCACTGGGCAATTGAAATTTGAGGAAAAGCCTCATTACTAAAATGTGCTGCATAGTAATATTTTTTTTTTTAAATAGTGCATATTGGTGGAAACAGCTCAACAAAACATATCAAATTAGTAAGTGAAGTCTGTAGAGCAATAAAGTTTTATAGACTGTGTAATTACTTAGCCACTGTAAAAGTAGCAATTATATCTATCTGAGCAAAACCATTACTGTACACTCTATGTCGAGTCAAATAGTTGCAGAGTCATTTCAAAACCCTATTTCAGGGCCGAACTCAGCGAGGCACACTTGTAATGTTGCAGCTACAGCACAGTCTGAGTGTTCAGTTAAGCATTTTTACCTCTGCAGGAGCGTCCATTTGGAGACATGGTGTAGCCATACTCAGGACAGGCACACTGATAACTGCCAGGGACGTTCACACACTTGTAGGTACACAGATGGCCGAGGCTCTGGGAACACTCGTCAATGTCTGAGCAAAAAGGAGGGTAAATCATGCAGAAATAACTTAAAACTTGTCAAAACATAGACATGGCATAAAAATGTTAATTGTGATGTGAAATAGAGTGTGCCACACCTTCACAGGTATGCCCGTCCTCCCTGAGGTAGTAGCCCTGTGTGCAGTAGCACTGGTACGAACCATAGATGTTGGCACACTCCTGACCGCATGGATTGGACAAGCACTCATTCATGTCTAAGGATTACAGTTTAGGACTCATTACTGTCATAATTCACTTGATCAAAGGTTGTCAATGTTTTAATCCCAACATATAAACAAAATAGTGTTAATAGGCCAATTATGCTTTTAACTGTTTGTGCTTGAAGGCATGGCATGATATTAGGTATAAATCATCAATAAAAGTCTTCATTGCAGTGGCCAGGTGTAACATCGACACACTTAGGATATTTATTTCCGCATAACTTCAAACCTGGTCCAATGGCTAAAATGAAGTGTAGATAGGCTTAGTGTATATTCATGCACAAATTGACAAAAACATGCACTAACTTGCACAAATACACACATGAATGCACACATGCTCTCACACCCACACAGGTAGACATAAACATGTGCACACCTTCACAGTTCCTGCCATCACCGGATAAGCGGAAGCCAGTGGTACATGAGCATTCATAGGAGCCTGGGGTGTTCTCACAGGTCTGGGCACACAGGCGGCCTGGGTAGCGCCAGCACTCATTTACATCTGAGAGGAAGAAGTAATGTCATCATACCTCTGTAAGTGTGTATGTGAGTATGTGAGTGTTTTGCACCCATGTGTGAAAGTGCACATGTGCAACGAGGCATGTGCAGGTTTGATGCCCTACACGTGTACATGTGCATGCTTGTGTGTTTATGTATGCATCTCCACGAAGTGAAGGGACCAGATGCCCGCTGATAGTCTAAACACTTGAGTGCAGTTCATTATTAAGAGAGTCACAACACACTGAATCACAAAACAGAGGGAGCAGCGACAGCAGTAGGAGCTAAACGGGATTGTCTGCTGCAGGAGGCATGATCGGTGGTAGCCCGGTGGCCACTGCAGGAGCCAGGGAAACAGCAGCAGCTCTTCCACCACAGAATAATAAACAGGAGCAGCAGAGTGGGCAGACAAATGGGGAAGGAGGGGGGGACAGTAATGCAAGGGAGTGAGAAAATGATGAGAAGAGAAAGGAAAAGAAGAGGAGAAAGAAGAGAAAGACAAAGCAAAATCCCTTCTGAAACATCCAAATATTTACTGGTTTTGAGCTTGTCCATCATACCTACACACGTCCTCCTGAATGAATCATACTGATAGCCTGTCTGGCATTCACAACGATATGAACCAGGCAGATTGTGGCACAGCTGGCCCTCGCCACATCGATGCAGACCGCTCTCACACTCATCAACGTCTACAAGACAGACATGATTGAAAAACAGATGAAGAAGATTGTCAGACAGTGAGTGGTAACAATCATCCACCAACACTTTCAAAAAGCTCCCCTAGCGTCAGTCCTGATTTACCGAGTGTGAACGGACAATAATTGTTTTGTTTTATTGGCTCTTGGTATAACATGAAGTCAGTTTATCTTATCTGCATTCTACATATCCGACTATGTATGTGTAATTGTAAATCTTACCAATGCATCTGGATCCGTCGGGGCTGGCATGATAGCCACGGCTACAAATTATCTTCTTCTGGCACATGTATGATCCCACTGTGTTGACGCAATTCAATCCTGGGCTACATGGTTGGGCCAAAGTGCACTCATCAACGTCTTGTAGCAATAGAGGGGGAAAAAATAAAGAGATGGAGATTAAGAAAAATGGATGAAGAGGGAGTACCTGAAGGCACAAAAGCATGGCATGAGAGACCAGAGGGCAATTCCTTAGCCTCACTGCATATCAAAGCAAACACACATCACACACTCGCATTCCCCTGGATAACTTTGTTGTGTGTGTGTGTTTGACATTTTCTCCATTTTCTCATTTCTCAGAGCATTTCTTTTACACTCCTGTTACAGTGGCGTCGGCTGCCTCGACATGCCTCAGTTCCTGCCCCTGGGGGCTAATTCCACAGCATCAGTTTGTACTAGAGGAGGAC
Source organism: Ostorhinchus rueppellii (assembly GCA_030068375.1). Classification (NCBI taxonomy): domain Eukaryota; kingdom Metazoa; phylum Chordata; class Actinopteri; order Kurtiformes; family Apogonidae; genus Ostorhinchus; species Ostorhinchus rueppellii. The sequence continues at coordinate 14,697,991 of JAQQZY010000027.1, read as the reverse complement.
AGAGGATTGGCTTTTATCCACCCCTTTGCAGCCCCTAACAGCAACCTCTCTGATCTCCTGTCTGTGTGGCATTTAACCCCTCTGTCTCTGTGGCGTTGCTGATTCACCTGTGTGGCATACAAACAGTGTCCACGCAGACTGTGATTCACTTATGGGGAAATTTCAGCCTCTGGACCTGCCCCAGTTCACTCATCTATGTTTGGATAATAATGTGACTGTTATGGAAAATATGAAAGAAAGAAACTGAAAGAAGGCTATATAAGGTTAACCTTTTGTAGGGCACTCGTAGAAATTCTCATAGATATACAGAGAAATTTCAACCTTGGTGTGTTATTGGAGAACACAAGACTTTAATACTTTTGTGAAATTTTTCCAATTTTTTTATTTTTATGTAGAAAATCAAGGTTAATGAAGTTGCAATATTTGGTTCCTTAGCCGTAAGTGGCAAAAAAACACATAAATTCAAGTATATACATAAAAAAATGTAAGAAAAACACATGTAAAGTGAAAGGAACATGCATTTTAGAACATTAGACCAACATAAGTGCTGATCCAGACTCGTGTCCACATCCACATGATCCCTTTGAACATCATTCACTTACATTAGTACCATTACTTCATGGAACCTAACAAAGCAGGTACACTCATTGTTCATGCACAGGGGGACTACATTGGAACTGAGATTGTTGACTGTAACTGTTACTGTCTTTTAAATTATTTGGAAATTACCAAAAATAGTCTCTTGCCTGATAAAGGGTTAAACCCTAATATAGTAAAGTATTTTTTGTGCTATCCACTCATCCTCAGAGGAGGCTTCATGTTCATTTCTGCTTTTTGCAGCTTAAAGGGTGATATTTGGGATTTTTAAATGAAATGATGTATTTTCAAACATTTCCCTGTGCTCTACATAAACTGTAGATGCTCTGTTTGGGTCTGAATTCTTCATTAATTCAACTCCACAGGTCCATCTTCAACCCTATTTCTGAATATTGACACCAGAAAGGTGGTTTTAAGCGCTGGCCCTTTAAATGCACATGAGCCACTTCAGGCCCCACCCCCTCCAGGTTGTTGACTGTGCTGCTCTGTCCTGTTCAACCAACAACAGAACATTTTAGGTAATCAGCTTGACGTTTGGACATATTTTCAGTATGGGCTACAACCACTGCTGCTGACAAACAATTATGGCATAGTTTGAGAAATATCCACCTTAAATGTGCAAATGCTGTGACATAACTACCAATAGATGCAATAAGTTAAGCAGGAATTAAAACAGGTTGTAGAAATCCACTTGATTTTTGCCAAAATGAATATAAAGATAGCTCTGCAGCACCTGGAGGGTTCAAATTTAAACTTTATGAACTATTAGGGTCCAAATACACAAATAAATGAACCAAAGACTAATAAAAGTGGCTTTAGAAAATAGGAGCCCTTTAAATGACACCCCCATAAACCTGGCCTAATGGTGGTATTACTGGTGCTTAGCTGCACATACAGCATGTGTTAAAGGTCAAGTAAGTGATTCCTGAGAAAGACAAGATGTTTGAACTCAGCACCAAAGTACAAACACCACTCCTTTTAGGACTCCTTCAGAACCTTCACTCCCTGTAGCTGATGAGATGGAACAGACCTGTTTCCCTTTTATAGAGGCAAGGCTGCGTACAAACAGCTTTTTTCTGTCAGTGCATTCACAGCACAGGCAGCTCACAGACACAATTGGACAAAAGGTGTATTGGATTACAACGGCATATTCCATCTTTGTAATTTACATATCCATGTCCACAGCAGTCAAATGCTTCATAAAAAAAATCCTAGTGTATCTTTGGCTGTAGTATAATTATATGTAATGTAATATGTCATGCAATTGTGTGCAATGCTGACCACTTACCTACACAATTCCCCAGGGCATCCACATTAAAGCCCACAGAACAGCGAGGTTTCGGGTTACACCTGAACGAGCCTTCCGTATTTACACAATCAAAGGTTGGCCCACAGTTGTGGCTCCCCTGCACACATTCATTGATATCTGTGAAATAAATCAAACGCTATTAGTTACAGTCTAATAATCCACTAAGACTAGTAATGCTGTGCTGCAGTAGTGTAACACCAGAGTTAACCACTGGATGGCACTGTGGTTAAATGGCAGCTTCTCACATTTACAGTGAATGCTTGCTGTGCATTTTTCACAAAGCTCTACCTGCCAATACTCTAGAGGTTAATCAACAGTAAGAGAGTTCTATAATGATTCAGGAATGTTTTTCACTCACTTTGATTCTGGCATGTTACACCGCAATGGCCTCAATGATTGTTTATAGTGATTCAAGCCAGGTGCAATTCAGTCTCCTCATGCAGTATTGCAATAAATATCTGACAACTAATATAACCCTCCTGACTCCTCCAGCACCTGCAGACTAAAAGGTTTGCCTCCTGTCTATCATTCCTCAACATCTGTTAGCATAGGATGAACAAATGCTGTCGGGAAAATCAAGATCCCAAAAGAAATATGTGCATAATATATGAGGATCTTGCATTTTCAAGCAGACTTGCAGGATTTCACCACTGTAATTGCAGTACAGAGGCCTAATATTGGCAGCCCTACGGATACGGGGCAGGTCTCTAAGCAGCAGATAGTGATTGAGCATCTTGCTCTTGACACGAGCCTGGCAGAGTCATCCAGAGCTGACTGAGCCTGACACAGATGGAGACAGGGAGAGAAAAGCCAGGAAGCAGGATAAATGTATGTGAGATTGGCAGTGACCTCCTTCGTAGAGTTCAACAGGCTCAAAGAACCTTGAGAAGGTCAAAGAGTTCACCTGCTCAATGGAAGAATTTAACCCCTTAAACACAGCAGACTCACTGACTTTGTTATTTCAGGTGATTTGGAGAAAAGGGGAGAAAGACTTTTGAGTTTTGCGACATTGGCTACTGCCAGTACTTGTCTGCAGCATAACCATAGTTGTGCAGAAGATCCGAAAACCCTAATATATAGGACAGTTAAATGCACCTGAATGTAAAGAAACTGTTAGAACTAAAACACTTCACTTTCAGAGAAGAAGGAGGACGGTATTTAAGTGTTGTACTGTGGTAAGAGTAAAAGATTATTTGACAGATTGAGAAAGGAAGTATTGATGCAACACTTCAAACTTTATTCCTGGCCATAACTGAGTAATTTTGTTCTGAGTAAAACAGAAGTGAACATTTCCTCCTTTGTGGTGAATATTCCTCTTTTGTCAGTGGAAACAAAAGGAGAATTTCAGTTATTCTGGAAGTAAACCATGACTAAGAAAGGCCAGCTCAAAACAGTATGTTTTTTTTTCATAACAGATGAGTTATGCTGACAGTCTTAAGTGGCAGCTGTTCAGAGATTCAGAAAAGAAAGAAAAAAAACAAGCAAAAAAACAAAAGCACACCATCTTGCTAAATGCTAATTTAGATGACTGAATGTTATTCAAGTTCACAAAGAGCTGCGGAATAGATTAGTCTCTTTTGCTTGAGCCAACAGAAACCCATCTGTGGGAGCAAACAGCACTTTCAGCACATCTAATGCTCATCTTAGGGGGTCGTTCTTCCTGAACGCTGCTGCTGCTGCTACTACTTTATGAATGAGACCTCTGCACAGGCCGAATTTATGGTGCATGGAAATAATGAGCTGTATTGGGAGGGATACAACTGCAGCTTGAAGTTGGACATCACCTCCACTACAAAAACACAAGACATGTAGTTCTTTATACTGAGATTTAACAGTAAATAATTACAATGTTAAGGTGTTAGCTTTAACAGCATATTTACTGTGTAAAGATAGGAACACTTTGATGCATCTTAATACGGGTAAAGTAAAGTGTACCTCCACAAATGTCGTTGTTGATCTGGTATCCTGGGGGACAGGTGATCAGTGTCTGGCAGATGTAACTCCCTGCAGTGTTTGTGCAGCGCTCATTCAGCTGGCAGGCAAGTGGTGACAAACATTCATTTATGTCTATATGAAAAGAATAAAAGAGAATATATGAAGAAACAGCATAAATAATGAAAAGTACAAAGACGTAAAAGATGGATGATGCAGTATGTTTGCAAAAAAAACAAACAAACCCAAAAACAAAAAAAGAAGGTGTAGAAAAATGCCAACAACTAGACTTTGGTGTGTGGTGTAGTCAGTTGTTAATGTTGAAGGAGATTAAAGAGGCAGGTCATAACCTCTTCAGGGAGAGGGATTAGGGGCAGGGCCTCTGGGTGTAACATCTACACAATAGGAAATTTGTCAGCACAGTGACTGGCTGTCAGTGTCACTGCCACAGTCAGGCGGCAGACAAGTGGTTATGGTTTAACTTAAAGATATACCCCCTGTGAAAAAGCTTAGACACATGGACCACTGGGTGATTAGCTCCATGATAAAACACACAAGTCCACTGCCGGTCTGAATAACACAGAAATAAGCGGTGCATATGGTATGCAGTCAGCAAGATAAAGCATGATAATGCATGGATAGTTGGGATAATCCCTCTGGTAGAAACTCAGGAACAAGATGAAAAGAATGTCTCCCATTTTTGTATTTTTTGGTCTGTATCACACAGTGTTATGGAGAGTGAAGGGGATTAGGGCTGTATCTCTTCTGCAAATCTACAGGCACTGATGAGAGAAAGAGACAAATCAGTGGAAGCATTCTTGCCAAGAAACTCTCCTCAACTGGAAGTCCTCTGGCTGCAGAAGAAAGCTGAAATGAATGCTTAAATTGCAAGCTATTTTTTTTTCTTCTGTGAACGCACCAGGCTTTTTGCAAGCGATTTTGATGTAATGTATGAAAATGTTTCGGCTCCTTACCTTCACAAGAGACTCCATCAGTCCTCAGAGCGAACCCGAGGGAACATGAGCACTGTGGCCATCCGTCCACTGGGGTGCACTGTTGTTCGCAGGGGCCGTTTCCTGAAAATATCATAGTCAAGTGAAATGACACAGCACACACATGAGGACTGAAACAGAGGGGAGCTTTGTTGCTCAGCGTGGGAGACTAGAACACGATTTACTGTATTGCTGTTTGCTCATTTCCTTTTTCCAGGTTGATCCCTGACCTGGCTATATTGTATTTCCTAATTTTGGCCTACAGTGTGGTGGACCTCCACCCTTGTGTCATGGCAACCAAACAAGAGAAACAAAATGTGGCAGAGCTCAAATTATGATATGAGGAATTCATTAAAATGAGTGTTTGATGCTAAAAACAAACTAACCTTTGATACCATCTCAGAGTGACTGTTTGACATTTGTAGCACAATTAGAATTCATGGAAATGGTGAGTATGAAGAAATAACATGTCAGTCCATAGCAGCAAAGCCTGATTCTCTTCTAAACATACTTACATACTGCATGTTCCACCTCTGATTAAGACATGAAGATCAATGAAGGTTTTCATAGTGAGCTGTCAGGCTTGCAGTTGCAACTTTCCTCATTAAGCAATAAGTACTAACCTTCACAAGGTTTGAGTGGGACAGAAGGCTCAGTGGGGGGTGGGAGGGGTGCAGTGGGTTCCACCAGCACTCTGTTATCCTCCTCCAGTTGGTTCTGCTCATCTATAGTCTCTGCAAAGACATAAATTACACTGTAATCAACACTTCCATATACTTAGTTAGAGGCTAAAACCTTGAGCAATTCCTGCATTTTCATCCAAAGATATGAGAGTAGCAGCCTCAGATGAAAATTGTAATAGCAGTGAAGGTGAGACAGGAAAAAACATTGCCTGCAGACAAACATTGGGTTTTATTAGTGAGCCCCATCCCTCACTGTAATTTGCTGAGAACTCTGGCATTAGTATCTTGTTGAGACAGGCTTGTGTTGGCGAAAGCCACTGTTCATTAACATCTGGTACACTGCAGCATATTCATGCAGCATTACCTGAGAATACACACTGTACATCAGAGCAGACCTTCAGGCTTCAAAGGGCACAAAGAATGGCTTTTAAACAGGATAAAAATATTTTTCATTTCAAAAGTTTTTTGACAACAGAAAAAAGATGTGATTAGTTGCGCATTGCTGTCAGTGCAGGAAAGGGATGTTAGTGCATGATTACAATAACTATTATTAGGCAGTATCAGGCCATGCAGACAGGAAGGAAGTCAGAGGGACCAGGAAAATAATATACTGTGAAAGTGTACACAAATTACAACAAATGAGGTCTTCCTGACAGCAATGTGAACTGTAAATTTTGTTAAAAGCACAAATGACTGAGTCAGTTTGTTTCCTGACTGGAAATGTCTGCTAGCACTTTGTAATGCAGTGAGATGGGTGGTCTTCCCTTCACCTTGTGCACAAGTGAAACCGTCCTCTTGCAGCGTGTATCCAGGGAAGCACTCGCAGCGGAAAGATCCCAGTGTATTGATGCATCTGTGGTGGCAGATGCTGCCCTCGTATATCAGGCACTCATCCATGTCCTCCACCTCAACAGGACCCTCTACTGTGTTCTCCCCCTCTCGCTCCTGACCAAGGGAGAAGGCCTCTTTAGGGAATGGGCTGTCAGACACTACAGGACAAGAAGAGTCTTTTGTTGTCACCAACATGCTAAACAACATAAATAATTCAATAACAGGATATATTCATTTTTTATCAAACACAGCCACACACCACATCACTCATCATACCGCATGTACCAACACCAATGATTTTAATAGCATGGCAAGAAAAAAACCACAAAAACATATAATGTTAGAGATATAAATACTATTAAAATGACGTGATTTATTTCTGTATTTCTGCCTGTTTTTAGAGCAGCAGATGAGCCCTTAAAATCCTTCTGAAAAGTGCCTAATCATACAAAACGGCTGTTTTACCTAATTTAAAATGACCACAGCTCACACCAAAACAAACCAGTTCAAGTGTAAGTAAGTGGCTAAGTGGTTTTCTGACCACAACAGGATGCAGAGCCAAGCAGGCATTAGATCTCTTAAAATTAGAGCAGAGGGGTGCATTGGGTAGTTCTGGGCGGCAAATAGGGTGCACTATTTCTCAGCAAGGTAGGGGATCTTAAATACAATGCTTCCTTTAACAAGTAGGGTAAGGAAATGGATTGTTTTTGCTTCGGTGTCTGCTACTTGCTTGTCATCAGTGTAGTGCATGGATAATTGTTGGCTTTACCTTTCTTCGGAGGTGGAGTCGGGTTGACAGCGGGCCTCTCTTTGACGCTGTGCCAGCCGTTTTGACCCCCGGCCCCCCCCTCCTCCCCCTCGCAGCAGGTGATAAAGACATGTCTGCAGTGAAAACTCAGGTACTGGTGGGCTTCACAGCGTAGTCCTTCTTTGCGGAACTGCAGCCCCAGGGAACAGCATTCACAGCACTCCTGCAGACCACACATTCACAGCATTTACCTCAGAAATCCTGCATACTGAGAGGAAATATAATGTAACCTATAATGATATAAGGTGAGCACAACAGAGTATAGCTGTGCAGAAACATTCTAATGTGAAAAAAGCATCCATTATGTAAAGCACTGACACACACTCATCCATACTGTAGCAAAACTTGCTTTTGAATTCAGCTTTGACAGATAGTTCTTACAAGTTTGAATTTAGGGCAACTTGCTCCTTTCCATGCAGCTCTCGCCCGAATTACCACAGAGAGTGCATGGGTTCATGGCGAAACATCAAACTAAAGTAATGACTCCTGTGATGTGGCATAGTTGTAGATGGCAAAACACCACTAAAGCAACAGGGGTCCTCCAGAAAAGAGACGAGAGCCAATATTTAACAACTGTACAACAGCACAGAGTCGATGCACTGCTCGAGAACGTTTGAGTACAAATGATTTTTAAGATGTGCTGTCTGGCCACACTGGAAATTTTAGTCATTTATAGTCATTCCAAATGTCCAAATAGTGTGAGATTCTCGCTGTCAAACAGAGGGGGTGTTGTATATAATTTAAATATAGAGTGGAGAGGATATTTCATAATGACTGATAGAATAGTGCACTAACAGAAACAGTAAAGACACCTCCACATCGCTAACGAGTCACTGCACAGAACGCAAATGGATGTGGATGCCTGACTGTCAGTTTCAGAAAGTTACTGGAAACTTCGTCAGCTTGGTTATGTCGACGAACATGACACAGCGGAACAGCCATTTTGACTTGACCCTCACTGAAAGCCATAATAACCACCATCTTCCACCACTTCTCTTGTAATTGTCAGCCAGCAGAACAATCGACGTCTGATATTACAAGTCACCGAGGTCGCCCGAGAAGACGGCAAAACCTGTGCAACTGTGGGAATCATCTGCTTTAAGTGGCTCGAAATCATTTGATCAAAATTAAATAACGTAATCAAAGGACAGGGAATTGGCATCACAGAAGTAATCCTCGCTGGAGGTATCTAGAACAAAGTTGCTGTGACACTGCAGAAAGACCGAAGGCAAAGACCATCTACACATGTTTTCAATTCCACTGTGACTAACGCAATTGTAAATTGCTAATTCCGACTGCATTAAGCCTAATTTGAAATTTACAACACCATTAAGTTTGAGTTTGAACCCAGTGAACTACGTCTGCCCTTTACTGTGGCATCTGGTCACAGATACTCGCCTTTAAGGAATTGATTCCACATTTATCAGGGCTGGCATCTTCCTCACACATCTTTCCTCCTCTGGCCGCATTAATCCCAGCCAAACACTGACGTTCTCTTAGGGACCCCAGGCAGCACTGTCGTTGGGCAGTCCTGGCACACAAAAGCATACAGGACAAAGAATTGTGAGGGAAGTGTTTGAAAGGCAACTGTGGTGCTACAGCAACAACAAGTGGGCTGACTATTCTTCCCACGAGTGCTGCGACAGAGCAAACCGAAGAGCTATGTGTCTTGAAATTTAATTATAACAAGAAAGGGAAAGTGTGTCCTTTCTGACTATTGAAATCAATTACTAATCAAAAGCATGTACATCATTCATTGCCAATAACTGGGTCATGGCCCACTGGTTGGTCACAGGAGGTTTTATTTGGATCAAGAAAATGAATATGCATTTCAGACGCCTCAGAATTAAGAAGCGTGGTTTTGATCATTTGAATGGGACTGATGGTTATAGTGTAGACTAGTATACATTCTGCTATTCTAGATGTTTATAACATGTCACATATAAGTTATTTACCCTATGTGGAGCCTTTCAATGCAGAGTAAAATAAAGTTGTTATATAGTAAAACGACACAAATGACTGCTTTACCTACTCAACACAGTATTAGGCAGAGATGTATAGTAACGAAGTAGAACCACTTAAGTATTGTACTTAAGTACTAAAATGCAGTATTTGTACTTTTTTGGAGTACTATTTTTTCCTCCTACTTCCACTTTTACTGCACTACATATTTTTGATGAATTTAATACTTCTACTCTGATACATTTTTCATGTGCTGAATGGTTCCTGGTTCCTATTCTATAAATGTTCTGATCAGACCAAACCCAGA
>JAQQZY010000027.1:14673996-14688470 GCA_030068375.1 Ostorhinchus rueppellii | reverse complement strand
TCACTTAAGTATGATGTTTAAAGAACACTTCAACTTTTACTCAAGTCAGTTTTTGATATAGCACTTGTACTTCTACTCCACTCCTCTACTCCAGTACTTTATACATCTCTGGTATTAAGTATACTGAAATGGTGGTTATAAAAGAATGTGTGTTGATTTATAGATAGGGCCTGTTGTGAACAGTCATGATGTGTTACCATCTTTAAAAAAAAAAAAAAAAATACAGTTTGGGAAACACTGTTTGAAAAACCTACAGTGAATCCGAAGAAAATGGATCTTAAATGTGACTGCTGCACAAAAACCCAAACAGAAGACTGCTGCAACTAATCCATCTTCAAATTTGCTGTGTTGGAAGGGTTCATTAGACCTTAAACATATAACTACTTTTCCTCAGAAGGCCATTTAAGATGATTTACAGTTTGTTAGATTTAATTATGATAATTAAGCCAAAGGATGTAAATAGACATTTATTAACAGCTTTACCAGCAGATGGAGTGCACATCTTTTGTTGTTGGTTCCATGCTGTTGCAGTGACCATTAGTAGAAGCCCATTTTTCCCCAGCCTCACAGCAGGTCTTCACCAACTCCTTAGAAGACACTGCAGTGAAAAACAAAAGACATTTTGTTTAGTGCTGCCAATGTTTTTGGAGACTCACATTCAATAACAGGTTAAATGTGAACAATCTTTGAATCCATTCAGTGTCAATGTGGTTAAATCACATTGGAAGTGGATTTGAACTTCCCCTTAAGGCATGTTACGGTGATGACACCGTGAGAATTTTAAGCAGAAATAGTCACTTCTTCTCAGACTCTTTGACTCCGTTTTCATTTTCATTGGCAAAAAGTATAAAAACATCTCGATAAAATTACTTCGGAGTAAATTTGCCAGACTTTGTTACATCCTGGTTAATCGGAGCTGGAGCAGAGCGAAATTGTAACACATTAGCAGTTCATTTTAAAATAGGTCAAAGAGGAGAAGAAAAACACATTATCTGATTCAGAGGGAAAATACTCTATATATGTCTTCCTTCAATAACAGGGCAGTGCATTCCAGCGTTGATTTGTGGCTGCTGTGTACTGCAGTCGCAGCTCCTGACACTCATGTTTTAATCAGTCACACCAAAAGGCCAGAAATATTGAAAGACACGACTTTACAGTACTTATATAACATATAAATATTCACCAGACACCACTGTATTTATGATTATTCGTGAACATAACAGAGTAGCTTTGCTGATTGTCACCGATAGTGTGCCGTATACGTACTTCATTTTCCTTCTTCATGCTGTAAATCTGAATGGTTAATGATCACAGACATTGACAATGACTATTAGGCTTCTATTAACACTTCTCTAAATCCCATAATTGTTCCCCTCACAGGAAATGCTGCAATTCAAACCGTAAGTGAACCAGGCAGTGGCCCAGAGGAAAGATACAGCAGAAATCTTATCGCATTTCTAAATAGATAAAACTCGGCAGAGACACCTGAGAGTGCCCGAGTCCTTTTAGCACTTTAACTTCATACCATTTACCACTTCATCTTAACTGAAATACCTCTCTCGTTGGCTTACCTACATATAATAAGGCCAAGGCAATTACTCAAAACAGAGCGGGTGACTGCTGCAGTGTGCATAATTTAAAGGTTTAGAAATGAGAAAACTGAAACCTTAAGAGGCACAATGACTCTTTGATACATAACTACAGTATGTCTGCCAGCTGCACAGTTAAACAAGTCTCTTTGAACCCGGGTGAATGTATATTAAAAGACAGGGAATGTAATTATTCATCCCTCATCTTTTGCCTCCTATTCATTTTCTCCAGGTGGAATCATTCCCCTCATTATGAACATAACACAAATTTGCTCCATTCACAAAGCAGGATGTATACAGAGGTAAAATATACAGATTTCAAGGCCTTGAAATGAGCGGTTGAAACAATGAAAAGGAAAACTGTTTTGTTTTTAGCCATAATGACAGCAGGGGATGGAAACATATCGAAGCCTGACCAGGAATCTTCCTGTTCTACTTCTTTCTTCCTGTTTTATTTTTAACCTTCTAATTAAGCCATAGCATTTTCCATTTAGCCGCATAATAATTAGCTGCGTTGATTTATCATACTTCCTCAAATGTAAGCATCGAACAGTATGTTTCAAAAGTATATGAGGAGCATCTCTTCTTCTTCCAGGTCTCTAATTAGAGTACATCTGTCCATTAGACTAGCATTAACACCAGATGGTTTGCTCTTTTCCAAATCCAAACCTAGTGACATCACACCCTCTGAAAATATGGAGTTACAATAACAACTAAAAAGGGCAACTCTGGACATGTCTAGAGGTGTCATAAAGCAGCGCGCTACCACTAATCAAAGCTGGTGTGTCTTTTCTTTTGTGAACTTGGCAGTGATTTACAATACAGGTGGGCTGGTAAAGAACAGGGGCCAACAATGTGAATAGCAGCACATGCCAAGGGTCCCTAACAAACAAACTCTACGGCTGGACATGTCGGATGATTGATGCTAAAACCTTAAAAGCACCTCTATGTTTATGCACATTTTTGTAGGTGTATGTGTAGCGAGCGTAGGACTCAGTGACACATTGTTCTTCTCACCTTTAACATGAATCCTTGCAGAGATACCGTGTCTTTTGAAGCATACAATCACTATCCAAGAGCAGCTGTCTATGATATAACGGGGAGGTCTCTCTCCCCGTCACCATGACTTCATTTCCAGAAGGACCAATTCAGGATTTAATTATTGACATCTTTGTGTCTTGATCTTTATACGAGCCAACAATGGTGTGATCCATCTTCTCGCTGTCTTAAGTGGTGTTATAGTAAGTTAATGCAATCCTCCGGGGACTGCCGCGCTCTTTGATGGTTTTCACAGCAATATTGTGGTTAGATAACATGATCTAAACACTAACATACACACTGTCAGGACTTGTGTATTGAATTAAAGTGGCTTAAGTGTGTGTGTGTCCTACTGATGCCACGCATGCCCTTGAAACAACGCACACACTCTTGTTGTTTTATGGATTTTATGCACGATAAAATCAGCATTAGACAACATTTTGCATATTAAATTGGTCAAGTGTATTCCACTGCACACCTCAGACCACATTTTTCCTGTAATTCCTGTAATTTGAGCCTGCTTCCCATTTCCTTATTAGACTTATATATTCCAAGGTGTGTTCACAAACCAGACCACAGGAAATATGCTCGTTGCTTGCCAGAGGAAATCCATCCAAATCCTGATTTTGGATCTGATGGATAAAAATAATTGAACTCTACGGAATAATCTTACCTACTTGGCAGGAACTTATTGGCCCATTAGAGGTAACTATTTTCCGCATTAGAAGTAATTGCATAAACAAAGCATGGGTATGAATATAAGATTTAATATGAAAAGCTTACTTGTTTTATATTTGGTGCCTGAAGACTGTAGACAGAAATGCAGACGGGTACATGAAGCAGGTCTGTTGTGATGCAAGTTATCATCAAACTCAGTCTCTAGTTATACTGCGTCTCTTTTATGAGCGGTTTCCCACATCTTGGAGCAGATGTTTTTTTTTAAATTTATAAGCATTGGTGACACGTAGATCAGGCGGTTTTCAGTAAGGATGTGTTAGGATGGCCAGGATTCCAGGAAATGACCTGGAAGGCACCCTAGCTTAAGAGTCAGCTATCTCCCTGAGACTCATCTTCACATTGGTGGTACAGTGGGGATGAACTCTCACATGGCTAGCTCTGGAATTTACCCTCCCTTTCATCCTAAGGAAAATTATACATCTGCTCAGATTACTCCCATATGCAGCATGTTGTGACAGTGCTGTTGATAAAAACAAACTCCACTACACTTTTTCATTTTAGTCATATTTATGCTTTAGCTATGAGTCTAATAAACCATTATCTGTGACTTGTTCCATCTAGTTCAAAGTCACAGCTACTGTCTGTAAAAGAAAAGGTAAGGAAGTTTCTGAGCAGAATGTGCGGAGGTGTGCTTTAACTTAGATGATTACTGGGAAGATTGGGAATACAGCAGCCTCACGGGAGACTGGTAATCACACTGGCTCATGAGGGAGCAGTGACTAGCGTCTGGCAATCACGCCACAACAGTGGTCTCATTCATCACATGGGTATTATGCCGCTCACAAGTACAACCCCTAAGAAATCCTAAACCAGGTCCGAGCCAGCATCAGAAAGCCTAAACAATCCCATCCCCCTTCTGAGCAATACTGTGTTTGGTTGGAGGGGAAAAAAAGGTAAATGAACAGGAGTTATTGAGTACAAGAAAAAAAATGTTTATCTCGGGCTGGGTTCCACTGCAAAAGCGTCCCATTTATGTTTAGAGAAAAATGGATGTATTCTTGTGTTTTGTGCTCTTTTGTTTCCTTCTCTAAATAACTTTGGCATCCCTCGCTAATGGCAGTGATAACAGGCATTAGTCAGGGATCTTATCCGCAGTTCTTCCTCTGTGTACTTTAACATGTCACTGCTCTGGAAGACTTTCTTCAGAACGATGACCTTCACTGGTGAACCTTTGCAGTGTCACTTCAAGTGGAGCAGCCGGACAAGCTACATCACGCTATTTATCCCAAACAGAACAGAGCAAACAGCAACGATCTGCACACACCTGCAAGCTTACATGATATTTGTACTGAAGTCTGTGTTGTAGCACTGTTGAAAAATGGTGCTAATGCAGCAAAGCAGAAAAGAGCCACTGAAGGACTTAGTTTTTGCTGAAAAACTGAGCTGAATGTTCAACTTATTAATACGTGTACAGGCTGATATCATGGATTTCGACAACTGAAACATAAATATACAGCTAAATACCATCAATAAGGTCATAGCATAAACAGACTCTGCTACAAGCTTCACAAAATCACACAAGCAAAAGCATATCTTACATATTGAAGTCAGTAAAACTCTTTTCCATGAAACTATAGGTTGTTTGACAGTTGTATAGATTGACTTCATCCCTGCATGCAATGTGGTAAAGTTGATAAGATCTATCAAAGAGGAAAGTTCTGTTACATCCTAAAACTCATCTCTCTATTTGCTCATTGGTATTCATGCATAGTTCATCTAGATTTGGCCCAGACATATAGCAGTCCATAACAAAGTCTGCTGCAAGAAGAGAGGTTAACAAGAACAGTCCATCATTTATACATATTCCCAACTTTCAACTAGTCAGAGAATTTGTTCATGCCATAGAGGCACCTCACAGATGCATTCAACTTGCCCTGCACATACCTACAGAGGCCAGGTGCTGAAAGGAGAGAAAAATCCTGACGGGTTTCAACAAAAATCATAGTGTTGTAAAGTAGGTTAACTACACACCTCTGGACTACCACTGACTGGACGAAACACCACTAATATTAGAGAAACTCAAACGATTGCTTGAATAATTCAGAAACTAACTTGCCTATACATTAACAATGAAATGACAAGTCTAATATCAGGACATTTCACCCATTCATTATTTAATCTAATCTTCTGGGCTCTTAGGATCTTAGTGCGATTACCATTGTGCTATTAAATCATGAGATATAGAGAAATTATGATCTAATTAAGTTTTCCTTCGCATAAAGCCTATCAGTCATCCAAAGTTATTGGACTGAATAAAATCACATTCCTGATTAAATGATTCATAAGAAGAATAGACTAAAGCACCGAACTGTCACTGAAGCAAAGTAGATGGTCACTTCAATAGCTCTTACAGGATAGAATACACATAGAATAGGGATAATGGTGTGAATGTGCCTCCAGGTTTAATATTACTATCCACTCTTTACAAATCTCTGAAGCTTTCTCTAAACATGAACAGAAAATGAATACAAACTAAGTATAGGGTAGTGCCTTTGTCTTCTGAGAAAGGTGGATAAATTCTATCTAGGGAAAACAGGCTTTACATGGGCAATTGTTTTTCTTGGACCACCGCCAGCTTCAATAGAGTGATGATGAATTCCTCCTCAAAAGACAGGATGTGAGGGAGGCGATAGTGCGATGTCTGATTTGACAACAAGGTGATCGCTAACTATAAATCATCATTCTGTGAGGTACTTTGCTGTAGGCACTCAGAAAACCCACATTTTAGTTTGTTTTTACCTTGTGTGTCGCTCTCTCCATCCTGTGGTTGGTAGTTGTGCAGGGTTTGGGGTTGTCTGCGGGGATGCTCTCCATCGTCCCTCACAATCACCGGAGCTCTAACGGTGGGACTGAAGTGGATAGTGGGGTTCAAGCTCTGCTCCTCTTTACCGAGAGGTCGCTCATTTTCCATCGAAGCCTTTTCCTGCCCCTTATGGTTGACCGAAACAGATCTACTGTGATTCCCGCTGCGACTGCCCTGACTGTGTTTGTGAAGTTTGGTGACGTTCCTGCTTCCCCTGTTTGCACGGGCAGTGTAAGTCGTGTCTTTCAAAGCGTCCTGCACCGACCTGCTTCGATCACCGTTATGTCTGATGGTCTTTTCACTAGTTTCATGTTGTGACTTGTGGTTCTCTGTGGTCACCCCTTGGGAGGTTGTAGAAGTTAAGAGTGTTTCTCTTTGGGTCTTGGTAGTGGTTGGATCCATGTTATGCAATAGCTCACTTCTACCACTTCGCTCTGAATCGTGGCTTTCTTGTGTCTCTCTTGACTGATGTCTCCTGCCATCATGGGAGCTCAGGGAAGTTGAACTTGACTCTGGGTAAGCTGGTGGTACTGTAGTAGATTCCAGTGGTCGGGCCAGATCTTGGAGGGTGGAAGTCGTCGGTTCTGCCAGTGTGTAGTCATAATCCTCTGTGCCAAAACTGGGTGGGTCCTGCTTATACAGTGGTAGAGTGTTTCCAAGTGCCAAATTGGAAAAGGGTTCTGCAGGACTCGGCTGTCGGCTGTCACGACGGTCGCTCCTGTCTCTCAAAGGATTACTGTTCTCAGGGGTTGTAACATATGTGGGTTTGTTACCACTACGTAGATCACAGCCAGGAATGGGGGAGCACATTAACCTTCCACCTTCATTTGGACAGTGGCAAACATGGCACTGATCTATCTGAAAGGAGTGTCCTGCCTCGTATTTCTTGCTGCCATGTCTACAACCAAATCGCCTACATTGTTGACATCCCTCTGCAGGCTGTAAAATATCAATGCAGTTGGGGGGAATTTCAGGACAAGGAATAAAATGACAGCTTATTTTCCCTCCTCCCTGGGGACAGGAGCATTCGGTGCTTCCAAAATCCACAAAGTATGATTCCCCCTCTGGGACTTTCCCTTTCTGGAAGCCTGCTTGGATGCAGTCGTAGTACTGGTAGCCTTCACAAGTGCAGCCCTTTTGTGTACAGGTAGGACAGCAGGCTCCGTTTTCTAAAACTGTTTCAATGCAGTTTTGCAGAGCAGGACAGTCCACACCTGTGCAGTCCCTCTGGCCAAGGCAGATGTCCAAGTATGCAATCATCAGGCTTAAAAACAACGCTCTCTGTGTGGGCATTTTGCCTAAAAAACACAAAACAAATTGAAACAGTTCAGGTCAATTTTCAAATTCCCTTCAGCCTCGATTTTATTCCAGATGAGAAAGAATTTGAGCCTGTGAAAGTAAACATTGGTTTATTCATATTTACACTTCAAAAGTTATCTGGCACTCAGCTTGAAAACAATCAGAGTCTTATTACTTTTTGGATTATTCTCATAGTAACAGTCAAAAACAGAGTTTAACTTTCTAACTTGTCAGCTTTAATTTGACCACCTGCCAAATGTAATGCACATTTTTCCATGCCTACTACTTCCCCACCACAGGGGATATAAGTTCTGATTTATACAGTATTTGATTGCACATGGAAATTTGGCCAAATGTAAGGTTGACAGAGGGAAACAGTGAATGAAGAATAATAACCCTGCAAACATTGTCAGTTTTTTGTAAATACAATGCTGAAATAACAAGCCCTCCTTTCTGCCACAGTGTGATAACGCGTCACATCACAACAGTTTGATGACTGTGTCACAGAAGAGTGCTTATCTCAATTATCAATTTGCAGCACAGTTTAGTGCATGATCATAAAATTGTCTCTTTTCACTGAATATGTAGGGGAGGTTGTGCAAATAACGTGCCGTCATTTGAGTCCACTGTTAATTTCTGCTATTTCCTTTATAAAAGCAGGTGACTATAAAGCCAACTTTCCCATTCTGGATTATTTAAGAGACACACTCACTCAACAAACTCACTCAACAAAAACTATAAATGCACTATAGACATGCCTAAGAATTAGTATAACAACGTATTACATAATGAAATGTATAAACTGGGGGCAGCAATATGTCAGGATGTGAGAGGTGTTATCCAGTGAATGTTATGACTTCACACTAGAACTATACTGAAAACCAGGTGTTTTTTATTTTACTTTCCTGATTTTGTTTCAGTACTGGTTTGGTGCCACTGACAAAGACACATGTAAGATTTCATGCTAAAAAGTCTTGTTCAAAATTAAGAGTTAACTCAGATCATGTAGCATGCCAAACTTGTCTTCATACATTTCACACTGAAGTGTTTCTAACAAGTTTCAATGTTTTGGTTTTTTCCCCCTTTTTTTTCACCAGCCAATGTTGTTATTGTATTAGTCCCAAACTCCACGTCCTTGGAATGGACTCTCACCAAAACAGGCCCAACTACACTGAGTAAACAATGGTATACTTCCGGTACTTGTACTTTACAATGTGTTACTGTTAAGTTACAGGAAACACCTTTATTCTAGATTTTTATGAAATTAAAAAAAAAACTGTGAAAACCCTGTAAATACACTGTTGCACTTTAAATGAAAATATGGAATAAAAAACTTTTTCCACTTCTTATGGGATGATTGTGACAATGTGATTTATTCTTTATAGATTAAGTATAACTGGGCCTCAGTAACTGCAAAAAAGAGGATTACTAATGTGTATAAATAGTAATATAGAGTTAATGTGTCTGAAAACATATATATATATGTGTTGTATATGTGAGTCCACATCAAAGTACAGAGATCTAGAACACAGTGAGCAAAAAATACCTCTTTTAGAAGTTAAAAAAAAAGACAAAATAATAAGTAGTTTGGTGAAAATGAAAGTTACATCAGCAGCTCTGTCTCACTTCATAACTTAGGAAAAGCCATGCAAAGTGCATTGCTGCTCCGTTTAGAGAATCAATGATGTCTTTGTGTGCTCTGGGTACAAAATCATTTTACCAGATCTTTAACCAGCACATGGCCCCACCTTTAGTGCTTTAACTGTGCTGAACTCAATCCCAAACTGAGCCCTGTGTTCTTCTAAAAATAATACTGTCTTAAAAAGGAGAACTGGACAGTGAAATGTTCCAAGATAATCATTAACTTTAACAGGTTGTATCAGTACTCCAAGTACAATTTTAAGAATCAAAGGGTTGTTTTATGAGAATATCTGAAGATCTCTGCTTGTTTCTTGTATAATCAGCTGGGGGAATGTCCCTCAAAGCCTTCCAAATGCCCACTGTGTGTGCCTTAACATCCAGTAGCCAAGAAATGACCTTTATCCTCTTGTTCACTGTAACACGTGCGCGCGCACACACACACACGTGCAAACACTTCTTTCCCGCATGCATCAACTAAATCCTGAAATCCTGAGCAAACAGAGGCTACTGCAAAGTGAACCCCACGAAACTGTAATGACCGGTCATTATACAGGATAAAGCATGACGCGCTTATTGGAGGATTCTATTAATGAGACGCGCACATGAAGACTAACGCGTAAAACTCTACATAATTTCACTTTTTCACCCAAGACGCTGACTTTAACATTTAATACTATATATTCACTTAAGCTTTACTCACTATTTATCCACAATATGCCTGGATGTTGTGGCTTTTCGATACATTACATTGTATACACAAGACAGAAAGTGATCAAATTGCGCAAAATCTAAATGTTTACTCTTATTTATCTCATAGTTAAGAATGACACATGAGGATCTAATCAGCTAATAATATTAAATGCTTTTATTTCCGAACAGAAATCACGCTTCCTACCTTGGTTTGTGGTCCCGCGGTGCTGGTGTGCTCCTGCTCCTGGGGGAAACTTGTGCGTAAAGTTAATGCCCTGACTCCGGTTTGGGAGCGCCCCCGCTTATTCTTTTGGAGGGCGGGACAACTTGTTCGTGGAAATATTTCTACTAATTCCAGCTCTTTCGGAATTATTTCTGACCAATATTACTCAAAAACTAGAAATGACGTAACAGCCAGCATGAGACTGATACCAGGGAAGTTCTCATAATAATAATAGCACTGGTCACCTGGTCATTACCGTCAAAATCAGGACTCGTTTTGTTGTTTTTCTGTCTAGTTCATTAACCTCAGCTTTCTATTAGGCGATATATCTCTGACTGTTGTGGCATGAAATCAAACGACTATAATAAACCAAACTCACTCAGACATCATTAGGTATATCCCATGATGTTTGGGATGTTTGTCAGAAGGTCTCCTTATGTTGGTTAATTGTATTTCACCTATCATGCCTCAAACCTGATATATACTGCACGCTTAAGGTCTTAAGTGATCCAAATTTTTAATCTAGTGTCCCATATTTTCCCTGATTTGATTTTCAGGGTCATTTGTAAAAAACAAAAACACACAATAGCTGTGATGAAAAGCCTGATCAGACCATAGAAGAGACAATAAGGCCACTGGCCACTTTGTTCTGGGGGTCTTCCTTGACTAATCAATGACAGGGATGAGCCACTGGTCACATTATTGGTGTTCTCTGTTCATTCTAATCAAATTCACACAGGATTACACCAGTCATGCACAATAAATTTCCAGGTTATTTATATTTTTTACTCTGAATTACTTAAGCCTTCCATGTTTTTCAGTTCAATCTAATTTCTTATACTTGAATACGGATCAAAATAAGTTAAAAAAAAAAAAGTAGCAGATGCAATCCCATCTGTGTATTTATACAAGCATCCATCCTTCAACTTCCTGGCACCTACTAATGTGATGTGGCTGACTCGGGAGGATTCAAATTAATGGGGGTAACAGTGATTTTTCAGGTTAAGTGTTAAGTGTAATCCTAGCTTGACCTGTGTGAGACACATGTATGACACAGATCCTCTCACCCAAGTTCAACTTTAATTTGACCCTCTCCAGTGATCATTAATAACCTTGACACATGAGCTAAGATTCCTGGAGCTGCTTAATTCCCAGAATGGGTTTTGTCACTTCTCTGTGGAAAAGTAACACAACAAAGTAATGACTCTAGGCTCCAGACTGTCTCAATATTCAGCAAATTCTTCAAACTTGCAGATTGCATAATAAACATTATCCACGACTGTGTTAATAAATAAAATGTCATCGACCACATTGGATTATTTTAACAACTTGCAAATACTTAAAGATATAAATTGCAACTTTCTACACTTTCACCAACAAAATTAATTAAAGTCTGTCATTAAAACTCAGTGTTGCATCCTAAATTCCTCATAGGTTAGAACATTTGAGGCCCGCTGACTCTGGAGAGATGTCCTTATGTTGCAAGCAGGAACCAAATGGTCCGTTCCCTCACAGTAGTTGACCTCTCTTTCTCTTCTGAGGCTGGAAACCCTCGGCGCAGTAATGGCCTCAGCCTGCGAGATAATGTCATCTGACACACACTGATTTGGGAGAGGTAATTGCACCCCACACTGTTGTAATTTCTCATTCATGCATGTTTGAATAGTGACTTATGCCACGACTAATTGACTGAGCCCCCTAACTGCAACCTTGCCTCATAATAATCTACCTAATGGGCACTTCTCTATTTCACACTAGGAATATTGAATTAAAAGCTAAACTTTAATACAGAGTGTTTATTATTTGTTCCCTGAGCTGAGTGAAGTCATCCTCGCCTCAGTTCTTTCGACAACAGAGTAGCTATAATATTATGCAGGGCCTTCATTAAAACTAATGCCAGTGTTAGTGACATCATTGTCTACACAGGCCCCTCGATGCGGCAGGCGTTAGTGTTATCTGTCTATTATGTGATATATTGTCTGGATCTTCTGTCTTTGTTTAAACAGGTGGACACAGCCTTATAGTGGACATACATAAACTGGAACCTCTGCGATGTGAGATGATCTAAATTGATATACTCTACAACTAAGTCCATTATTACTTAATTTCATGAGTATTTCCATGACGATTTAGCGACTGTAGTAAACAATGTAGACCTGCACATCATCCCAGTGTAGCAATATGTGATTTATCAGCCAGAAGACTAGGACCATATGCAACGAAACCAACGATGAAATGTTGCAAGCCATCTAAAAATCAGATTGTCTCTTTCTTGTTGTCTTGTTTTTTTAATCATTGCGCTGCTGCAGGGCTATTAAGTAAAGAGGGGAAGTCTTTAAAGAACACAAGAAAATACAGGATACAAGGACTCTGACGGTGGTTACACCAGCACAAATTCGGAGCCAAATAAAATGCGGTGAAAGTGACTCCCCACCTGTGTCTTGTAAAGACTTTCCAGGCTGCAGTAAATGGTATGGAGGCTGAAAGGCAAACAGCTTTGCAATATAACTACTTAAGGCTGAGCGATGAGATTACAAAGTCCTTTACATTTCTTCTGCAAACATTCAACTCCGTCAAATGTAAGTGATTTCAAATGAAGTATTTTAGGTGTTAAGATAAAATGATTGAATGTAATATACAGTTGGTTATTATCAGTATCAGTGCAAGTTAGTATGAATTCAAAGACTATATGTTAATTATATGTTAATTATCTGATCATGTACAGATCTGCAAAATCACATTTTATTCATTTTGCATCAAATTTCTATGCTAATGAAATTTATGGTAAGGAATGCAGTAAAGGGAAGGGTTCGATTCGAACCAGGGGCCTTTCTGTGGGGCATTTGCATGTTCTCTCAGTGTTTGCCTGCTACCCCTCCCACCATCCAAAGACATGCACTGATAGGGTAATCAGTTAATCTAAATTGCCCATAGGTGTGAATGTGTGAGTGGTTGGTTGTTTGTCTCTATATGTCAGCCAGGGTGCATCCCACCTTCACCCTTAGGTATCTGGGATAGGCTCCAGTGACCCCCATGACCCTAGTGAGGACAAAGTAGGTTCAGAAGATGAATGAACGAAAAGCAGTAATGAAATGTTGGGCATAAAATAGTGCAAAAGTTACAATCATTATAGCACTACTGACTTGATTTATTGACTTGTTGACTTACAGACTTGGATAAACTCAATCTGAGTGAAAAATTTCACAAAATAAAAATGTTTTTTTTTTAGATTATAATTTGCAATAGGACCAACCAAATCATTTTCCCCAGCCTTCTGAGAAAACTGCAGTGAGTGCCATCTGGACACCTGCAGTTTCATCAAACACCACCATGATTATCACTTTACTTAGTTTCATCCTCATGTCCTTTTTTACCCAACATTGCTCGGAAAACACAAAGCTGTTCACTGAGGCAAATGCTGATTTCACTGGATTCTAACACCTTTTATTATGCCTACCTACAGCAGTTTTTACTGTGCCTCACACCTTTGGGACCTTTAAGCGATGCACTTCCCAAACTATTTGAAGCGGTGACCCCTTCCAAAGCCCATTACATTTCTGGTGAAAGCTGAGCCACCAGTTGAGAACATTACCGTTAAGTAAGCATTTAAGTAAGTGCTATGGCCCTGTGCACCCACTTGTTTGGACCAAGCCAAGCATGGTGGCCAAGAAAAGTTCCTGACTTTATACCAGGAAGGATGTGACTGCTGATGCATGCCAGATGAGGAGACACATTTGACAGAATTGTAAAGCAGCTGCAGGCAATGTGATATACAGTAGGAAAAATATTTTATTCATCACATATGTGTGTAGGCGACAGCAGAGGTGAAAAGTTGTTGTTTTTTCTGTCTTTTGCATAATGCACTGGGTACCATGTTACAATTCCCTGTAAAAATATTCAGACTCACAATACACAATGCTACTATTGGAAAACACACACCATTTAAGAAATAAAAATACACTAAATATTCTACATTCAGAAGCCTTTAAAACATTGTCAGTAATATGCAAAACCTGATTTGTTGGTTTAGTTGTTTCCTAAGCTTTTCAGCTGCCAGAATCAGAATTCCATGGCAATAATCACATTGACCTCACACTAAGTTCCAGAAACAACTCATTACTACATTAATAACAGCTTTTCCTTTGAATAAATTCAGCCTGGTTCGGCACGTCGTGCTGTCTCGGCTTGGGTCTGCCAACAGACACAGAATGTGACATTAAGGTATTGTTTTCCAAATGTTCAGACATTACATCATTCACTCCTAACATCAATTGTATGTCCACAGGTAGGATACAAGAAAACAGACTAAATTTAGGACCAATGCCTAATTGGAGCCGTCTTGTCAAATTACTTCGAAGTTGCACTTTCTGCTCATTCTTCTTTTCTACTGCCATTACTTAGCTGATGGACAATTCATCATTTATTACAGCACAAATACTATACATAACTCTTA
>JAQQZY010000027.1:14637334-14665753 GCA_030068375.1 Ostorhinchus rueppellii | reverse complement strand
ATCAGGTGTGTTGGAAGAGGGACACATCTAAAACATGTAGGATAGTAGCTCACGAGGACCAGGATTGGGCACCCCTGTTATACAGTTTATCTCTTGTGTAGCTCATCTTTAAAAAAAAAAAAAAAAAAAAACTAACAGAAAAGCCACAACATTTGAGTTGGCTGATAACTGTAAAGTTTTACATTGTCAATACCACTTGCATGCATAACAATATGTGTCTGTCAGGAGCCAGATTTTCATTGTTTGTACCTCAGCACCTTGATCTCCCTTGTGCTGGGTTAAAGCAGTATTTGGTAATTATGCAGTATTTACCCTGATTCTAATGTTTTCTCACTTGTTTCATTTGCAGTTACAGGGCAGGTGCTACGTTGCGACGCTATTGTCGACATCATCAGTGAAATCCAGATAGTGTCCACCACTAGAGAGCTACACCTCGAAGACTCACCACTGGCTCTTAGAATTCATGCACTGGATTCTGAAGGTGTTGTGTTCTGGCTTGCTTGGAGACACACTCATTCTTGTGTTATTGATAATTAAATTGCATCCAAGAGTCAATATGTTACATTACCAATCACTTATTAATCTTATTATTAGTAGAGTTATAGCACATAATGCCATATTGTATATTTTGGTTTCTCAGAGTAATGACTTCGCTGGCTCCAAGGTACATTTTCTGTCTTTCCAGGCTCCAACTGTAGGGCACCAGCGTTGATCTTGTTTGACTTGTTTCTTTTTGGGCAGACATAGTTACTTTAATGAGCTCTAGCTGCAGCCTGATTTCTTCAGAAGGTGGCTCCAGGGCCTGGTGTTCTGTTTTTGTTTGCTTTTGCCTTAAAGTGCATTTTAGAGTTCTCAGAGCAGACTGCATAAGGACAGAGTGTATCCTGTAATGAAATGCCCAGTGGCTTTGTTTTAGCTAATTCAACTGCTTGGAGCTTCCAGACAATTGAGTTCAGAAGCTAATGTGCACTCAAGCATACTGACATAAACCTTTTACAGCAGATGTTCAAGTATTCTTGGACCTTCACCAAATAATTCGCATTCATGTGTTTATTCTTAGATCACAGGATTTGTAGGTTGAAGTCGAAAGTGAGTGTGTTTTCCCTTTCTGTCTTGCAGGAAACACCTTCACCACCCTTGCCGGTCTGGTTTTTGACTGGACCTTAGTGAAAGATGTAGATGTGAATGGATTCTCAGACTCTTACAATTCATTAAGGTTGGCTCTTCTGTTTTTATGCACAACTCAAACTCTGGCATGGTGTCTAGTGTCTGCTATCTGATAGGAAAACAAAAGTAAACAAATTATACAGCCTGTTTTAATAGAGCTATAACCATAAAACAATATTATAGCAACAAAAGTAAAGCTGTTACTCAGTTGAGAAAGCAAATTATTTAGAAGTACAATTCATTTTGTAGATATACATTGCAGCTCCTTTTCTTTCTTCTGAAAACTAAATTGTTGAGATGACACACAGTGCATGCACATAGTGTTGAAGTGTTTTCTTATCAGTTTTTTTTCTTTTTTTCTTTCCCCCAATGAAGGGTCCTAAAGTTCTCAGAGTCGACATATACTCCGCCTGGATACATATCTGAAATGGAACGTGTTGGGAAACAGGGAGACATTATTTTGGTGTCAGGGCTGAAAACAGGACATGCCAAGTTGAAGGCCAAAATACAAGAGTCATTGTATAAGGTAAGCTGTTGATGGCTGCAAAAGATATGTATCTTGTTTATTGTTTCACTTTTCTGACTCCGATTCCTTGGTCTAAAGTGAGGCAATCGGAGGACCAGAAATACAGGCTTGTTTTTATCTTTTAATGTACAATAGATGTGTTAAAGTAGGAGATGATTGCATAATCACTCCCTTTTCTACATCTGTCTACTTGAGCTGTAGTATTAAAAAAAACAACAACCTCAAACTGTAGTGCATCCAATTTACATATTTATCTACATGCTGATTGGATTCATGTGGTTGATTAATGTCGTTATTCGAATACTGCACTGCAACCAGTTTAGTCTGGTTTCGTGCAGCGGGAAGTTAACGCTGTGTTGGTCTGTAACCATGGTATCTGTGCTACAGGATGTGGGTGCAGCTGAGGTGAGACTACTGATTTTAGAAAACATCTTACTGAGTCCTGCGCATGACGTCTACTTGCTGGCGGGAACATCGATCCGGTACAAGGTCCTGAAGATAAGACAGGGCACAATCACAGGTGTCACATTTTACTTTTACTTCAGCTTCTTTCCCCTCTATATTTCTAAAGATGTCCATGGAAATCTGAAATACTTAAACTATGAAGTAAAAAGACCATTGAGTTCACAAAGATTATTCATTAACTCACTGCAGCCAGATGAGTAATGTTGGATGTTCAAAGCTTTGAGAAATAAATCCAACTCTGTAGCTAATTTGTGTTTTTCTTTTTCTTTTTCCAGAGCTCTCAATGCCTTGTGATCAATATGAGCTGCACCTTCAAAACAGTGTTATTGGTCTTAATGGAAACCCAGACCTTGCTGTTGCTAGTCTGGATCAAAGTACCTCTACAGTTACAGCAATTCAACTAGGACACATCAATGTGGTCCTAGACCATAAGAGTATCCTTGTGACAAATTGTGCCTGCAGTCTTCAACACATAATGCTACTCAACTCAGTAATACTTTTAGTTTTGTATATAATAGTAGAGTTAAGCAAAATGCTGGACTGTCACCACTGCATAGCTGAAAAAAAAACATCTGAAACCCTTCAACAGTGAGCGACGTGTATAATATTTATCCCACTAGAATTGATACAGAATGCTGTGTAGACGTGTTGAAAGAGGGCTCCTATTAACTAATGACTGTAAATGTACAGCACAGCAGTTAATATTCTGTCTTGAAAAGCAGGCAATGTTAAAGTCGGTAACTGTTCATTTTTATGTTCAGTTTTTGCTACGTTGCAGTTTGGAGCCATTTGATGTATAGTGATTTCTCTGTGTTGCACATTTTTGTAGAGCCAAGCAAAGCCTATATTAGTCCAAGCCTTCATCATACATGATTAAATTAAATTCTATGCATTCTCTGTACTCATGACAGTAGATCGCATAAAGGCCCAGTCATGCAGTTAATAAATATATACATGCATAAATGTTATGTTATGTAATGTAGCCACTGTAATCTTCAAGAAAATCCATGATACACATTTTTGGTTGTTCCACTCAGTTCAAGTTTACAGTAATATTCTATAATATTTGATAA
Source organism: Ostorhinchus rueppellii (assembly GCA_030068375.1). Taxonomy (NCBI): domain Eukaryota; kingdom Metazoa; phylum Chordata; class Actinopteri; order Kurtiformes; family Apogonidae; genus Ostorhinchus; species Ostorhinchus rueppellii. The sequence continues at coordinate 14,662,522 of JAQQZY010000027.1, read as the reverse complement.
ATTGCAGTGATAAAGGTTTTTTCTAGTCTTTGAATAGTCACTATCGGTCAGTGTGGCTTCCTGTTTCCTTAACATTATCTGCTTAGGTCTTCGAATGCAAGGAGTTTCTCGCCTACCCAACAGCACTTTGTACGTTGTTGAACCAGCTTACCTCGGTCAGTATGTTGTTTTGTTTTTTTTAACCAAAAATAATGTAATGATAAACAGATTTTTGTAGTTTCAGGTATTTTAAATAAATGTCCTGCTTCTGTTCTGTTCTTAGGTTTTAAAATTCATCCAGGAGACACCTGGGTCCTTGAAACAAGCAGAGTTTATGATATCCTGGTTGAAGTATTCGATAAATCTGGCAACAAAATTTACATTTCAGATGTAAGTACAATTCTGTGCTTTTCTCCTTTTTTAAAATATTCTATAGGAGTTGTTTGTTTTTATTGAAGTGACAGTAACATTCTGAACAATTTGTTCTGACGGTTGCTTAATTTGCATTTTGCAGAACGTCCGTATCAGCACTGGTTTCCCTGTGGAGTACTTTGAAATCCTGGAGTCCTCTGCGAATGGATCATATCATCGCGTCAAAGCACTTAAAGATGGCCTTACTCTTATTGATGCTACCTTACAAGCTGTTGTAGATGAAGTGAGTTTTATTACCGCTTTGAGTGTATAATTCAGCAGTATCATCATTTTTGCATTAACCTTCTGCCCTCACGTCCATGTCAGCGGTGAGTTTTTAATGTTCACTTCCATCTCCGTTATATTTCAGAATGGGAATGTCCATGCCCTCGCCAACCCAGTCCACAATGAACAGGATGTGGAAATCTATAACCCTATCGTTCTTAATCCGAGTATTCTCACATTTCCCTGGCAGCCAAAGGTTGGCGCTTATCAGTATACAATAAAGGTAATTATTCTTTATTACAATGTGAGAGGAACTTGGTATTTAAAAAGCTCTGAATCTGTCATAGGGCAGGCGTAATTTGCACATCTTTTGTAAAGTGTTGACATTTTAAACAGTTACTTCTCTTCATATATTTTCTCATTTTATCTCTATGTCTGGATGTGAAGTCTCAGAGGACTTTTTTTTTTTTTTTTTCTGGTGTGTCATTCAGGCTTCAGGAGGGAGTGGAAATTTCAGCTGGTCTTCGTCGAATACAGCTGTTGCCACAGTTACTGTCAAAGGAGTGATGACAACAGTCAGTGACGTTGGCATCAGTACAGTTTATGCTCATGACCTACGGAACCCACTACATTTCGGCCAGATGAAAGTAAGATGGCGTGGAAAATGAACATTAAATATTTATCAGAAAATTATGGCACAAAAGATAAATTTGGTTGTAGTGTTTAATGACTTTTTATTGTCAGGATTAAAGTTGCTTAAGTACAGTAAACCAAAACTTTTTTAGGACAAATTCTGTGTAGTATTGATATTGTAAACTTTCAACAGTAGAGGGAAGTTGAGTAGCAGAACACACTTACAATTACCAAAAGTACCAGTGAATCAATGCTATGTATCCACAGATTGCATCACTTACTGAATAATTTACATTATAGCTCTGTTTGTAGACAGAAAACACATAAAAAAAAACAGTAAAAGCACAAATCTTCGATACAGTTTGTGTTGGCAATAGCTGCACTAAAGATCTATTTGAATAATCCAAAAACAGTCATAACTCATAGTTTAGTTTTAACCATGAATCAACAAAAGGTGAACTTGTGTGACGTTATTGTGCTCACTGATAACTTTGCCTTTGTAAGCCTCTTAATCAAACTAACCCATGTAGAAAAAACGCTGTAGTTTCTCCATCAAACCCCATTGTTGTTATTTCGATCTGTGTCAAGTTACTTTCTTTGGCTCTAAACGTTATTTCTTCACAGGTCTAATCCTATTTTGTCACTCTGACATGATCTCATACCATCAGCGTAAATAGATTCAGTCCGTATCTCTACAATCCATCACTTTGACAACTTGAGCATAAGTTCATTGCTTTTTATGATGAATACTCTAATGATTTTGAGTCATTTTTTTATGTTTAAAAGTAGAAATATTACACACACCCTCTTTAACCTTGTGGGGCTGATGATCACGTGGCGTCTTTAGCGGCAAAACAAAAAAAATTCTGTCACGTGGAGTGCTGCTCTCAACTTTACTCGAAAGTGCAGATTTGAAACTCTCCCAGTTTTTATTTGGCACGGAAATTAGATTAGACCATGAAAAACCGGAGATATAATTGTTTTAATTTGATAGTAGGAAATATGTTTATCCAAGTATAAATGCACACTTATACTCGTGGGATGGGAAAAGCAGGCGTTGCATTTCTGTCCATATATTTGCCATTTTACAAACTGGTAAAAGTGGTCGAATCAGCTGATACTACTCTCTACGAATTTGATGATTTTCGTGTATTTTTTGGCCCAGTATGTTAATGATGTCGGTTGTAGTGAAATAATAATAATCTCTTCATATAGATGAAGTTGTGCTGAAAAAAAGAGTTGCCAAGCATGGGCATGTTAAACATTTTTTTATGTGGTATATAGACAAAATCAAAAGTATTTTTAAAAAAAACAAAAAAAAAAACAGCCAAAATAAGCTCAGGACTTAAAGGGTCAAGTGTCCAGTGTTGTGGACTTCATTCTTATAAAGACTCTGAAATTGGTTTGTTGGTTGTTGAGCAGCAGAGCCCCTACACAACCACACGATCCCTGTTGATGTACAGACATGCTATTTGAAATCAGACAAATCTAATGTATAATTTTTGTCAAAGGTTGTTGTTTTGTTTTCTTCTCATACACTTCATCATTCAGTTGACTTGAAAAGAGAACAGGCACTGAACAGTATCTCTGAACTTTAGGATTGTTATTAATGAAAACATGAAAATTGAATTCCAGTCAGCTGTGTTGTTTCACAGATGACTCGTTTTATTAATTGATTCATTTCATTTTCCTACAGGTGTATGTTGTTGAGCCTGTGGCCATGGATTTTGCTCCTTGCCCTGTGGAGGCCAAGATAGACCAGGTTCTGGACCTGCCCCTTAGGATTTTTGGCCTGCTGGAGGAGATGGAAGAAGATCGGGTTATGCTGAGCGACTGTTCCCACTTTGACCTGCAGGTTGAACAGGAGAACCAGGGTGTTTTCAGTCTGCTAGATGGTAAGTCCAGGTGATGTCATTGGGTTTATCTGTGATCACCATTTTACCAAATCCCAGTAGTTTATGTGGTTCATAAGTATCCGTACATATCAGATTATCACTGGATGTAGAATTGCATGTATTGTGCTGTTGAGTGTCAGTAACTCCTGAAAATCGTATATTTATTTATACTGGAGTCAGTGATAATACACACAAAGCACTAATATTAGGGTGATAAATGCTTTGCCTATCTTATGTTAGAAATATGTCATAGCTATTTACTCCTGTCCCGTATTCAAGATTCAAAGCATTTATTGTCATGTGTACAGTAAAGAAACAGGTTTCCCTGTACAATAAAGATCCTACTCCCATGTCCACACTGAATTCCACAAGAGAAGAGCATAAAAATATAAACTACTTTTACTAAGAGAAAACTCTATATTTACATAATGTACAACATCTGGTAATTGTGCTACTTGTCAGAGGTAAGTGGCATACAGCATGTGCAGATCTGCCTGCCTGAGATAAGTGAGATAAACACTACGAGTAGTCAGAGATTGCAGTATGATATTCAGTTTGCCATGTGAAGGGCACATCCAGTGTTTACTTCAATTGGTTGCAGAGAAAAACTGAAAACTGAAATTGTAACATGTAGAAAAATTTTGCTGACTGGACCATTTCTAAAGCATACAGCTCTACAAAAAACATTGTGGTGAAGTCACAATTTGAAATTTCACAATGAGGAAGGAAGAATTACAAAAAAAAAAAAATCACACAACCCCAAAAAAGTCAGACCATCTTATTTGTTTTACAGAAGTTGGTATTAATAACCTGCCCATTTAAATTCAAACAAAACTGTGCTTTACCCCCAAGTATGGGAATAACTCCTCTTAACACAGAAACCTAAACAGCGTAAATGTTTTACGGCTTTCACATTGTCAGTATTACATTTTACCTCTTTAAAGTTTATCTATTTACAAGATCTATAGCTTCTCATTTTGGGAGCTCGTATGAATGAAAGAGTGGGTAGGGGCAAATTATCCGATCTCTGTTCTTCCAAAGTGGATTAAGATGGGACGATAAATGAGTATGTCTGTGTTAACCATAGTGGTTGTAAGTCCATGGTTGCGGTAGATACTGCATCTGATCCTCTTTCTCCGGGTCCAGGGAGGCTGGCTCCAGGCCAGGACCACTGCAGTGGGGTGAGAGTCAAGGCCCAGGCACCGGGGTACACCATGCTGACCGTCAGCTACACCCATGGCAACATCCACCTGAGCGCCAAGATCACTATCGCAGCCTATCTTCCTCTTCGAGTGAGTGACTTATCTTTACACATTCTGTTTAGATTAATATGGATCTGCTGCAGGGTTTAAGTATCTTGAATTTTACCTGACATCTTTGTTGTGATTCCAATTACTCTTCTACCTCACCTTGGAGCAGCAATTAGCTTTGTTTTCTGAGGAAATAAACAGCATGCACAGATACTGTCCTCCTGTCCCCACATTCAAGGCAAAAATTTAATGATCAGGGAATGTAGAAATTTTCTCCTCATGGGTTTCCACTGTGCTCCATGCATTTTAATTATGCATTATACACTTGCTACACTGATTTGTTTTTAATGCCCAGGCTCTAATACTTCACTGGAATCAAACTCACTGTAACTGTAACTGCATACAGAATTTATACGCTATGAAGGATGTTAGATGAGATAACCAAAGCCATGCACAGCTCCATTTTTCTTGCATTCAGCTCTTTGATGTACTTCTGTTTTAAGATTTTTGTTTTTTATACAGGACTGGAGTAGTTCTCTCAAAAATGTTGCAGACATTTTGGTTTATTTTTCTTCACTTGTTTTGCCCTGGCAGCTAAACACTGACCCAATTTATTTTCTTTGCTCTGTCATACAGAGTATTTCAGCTCAACATTTCCAAAGATAGATTCCTATTGCTACCATAGTGACAAAGCTGATAGAAATCAATATATACTTGAAGTTTTTTACTTGAGAAATTTCCCATTTCTCAGTTGACGGTTAATGTTCTTCCATTTTGGTCTGTAACATCTGTTGCCCTTTGGATATTAAAGCATCACTTTCTGCTACGGTGAAATTATGTGTTTTGTAATAAAAAAAAAATATCTGACAGGCAATCGACCCTGTATCCGTGGCTGTGGTGACTCTGGGATCCTCTAAAGACATGCTGTTTGAAGGAGGACCTCGACCTTGGGTTTTAGAGCCCTCGAAGTTTTTCTGCAACTTGAGTGCCGAGGATGAAACCAGTGTGAGCCTCACTCTGATCGCTCAATCCTCTCCCAACTACAAACACCACTGGGTCAGAGCAACCTGCAGGGCCCTTGGAGAGCAGGTAGGACCCACTAGGATTATATTTTCATTTTCACCAGTGATCATACCACCAAAATAAAGATTGTTATCCCACCTCCTGAATGGGAGGCAAGGTGTATTGTTTTCGGTTCAGTTTGTTTGGTAACACTCTAGCAGCAAAACTGTTGGTTGATTTCAGACCACATTTGGTTTATAGTCAGTGACCCAGAATAGATCTCATTACATTTTTGTCAGTTAAAATTTTTTTTATTAATTTTTAAAATCTTTTTTTTTTTAATCTCCCCATTTGCTTATAATGGATGTAATTTCAAACATCTGTAACAGCAAAACTATTCGTTGAATTAATTAAAACTGATTTTATGGATTGCTAGTGACCCAGAATAGATCTCATTACATTTTGGAAACAGTAGGTCAAAGTTGAAATTTTTTTTAAACCTTCCCATTTACTTATAATGATCAAAATATGTGCCAGGGGGTTGTTGTGTCTGGCACCACTTATAATGGTTAGGTATCATAAATATTTAGTTTCACAACTCCTCTGGTTCAAAATTGTAGCTTTACAATCAAAAAGTGAATAGATTTTTAGAAAAGTGACTTGTGTTAATCAGTTGGTCATTATCTGTATTTCAGGTGCTGCAGGTGATGGTAGGGAACAAGGCCAGTGTGACTAATCCCTTCCCCGCTGTGGAACCAGCAGTAGTTAAGTTTGTATGTGCTCCTCCATCACGCCTCACCCTGGTTCCAGTGTACACCAGCCCACAGCTAGACCTCACCTGCCCACTGCTGCAGCAGAACAAACAAGTGGTATGTATCCACAGTATTTGGTCTCGTGACAAGGGTCGTCAGGTTTCCTGTTATTTGCATAGCCATCAGCTGTACATGTCTCTCTTTATAATGTTAATGTTTTATGGTCTTTCATTGAGCTTGTCTTTTAAAGAACTAAAGCTGAAGTGATCAAAAACTGTTATTTAATTTTCATCACATTATCTCAAGCAGTTTTTCTAACTGGAGCCCGATATCTATGAAATAATTTATTTCTTTTTTTTCTCTGTAGGTTCCAGTTTCAAACTACCGAAATCCTATTTTGGACCTTGCTGCTTTTGATCAGCAAGGAAGGAAGTTTGATAATTTCAGCTCTTTGAGCATGTTGTGGGAATCTACCATGGTGTCTCTGGCCAGTATTGAACCCACTAAGCCCATGGAGCTTCAGCAGGTGGAGGATGACAACAAACAAAAGAAACTTCATGGTGAACATCTTGACTTTTTTAAGAGAAAGCTAGTAGTTAGTAGCTAGTAGAGGTGATATCATTTATTTTAGCACTTTCCTAAACAAAGTGCTGAGACTGAGTAAGCTATGAGGTAAAACAAGGTTCAGTGGAGGCAGTCGGCAGTTTTGTCCTTCATATTCCTTCATATTTTTGTCAGTGTTTGTGGCTCTTTTACCTATGTTATTGTTTCTTTGACAGGACGTCAAACTGTCCTCGTCCACCATCAGACTGGAATGGCTGCCATTACAGTGACAGCTTTGGGATACCAGGTTTTACATCTTGCAGCAGCTAAAGTTCCCAGTCCAGTAAGTGACAACTACGAGGAAGTATTATAAATATTTTTTACATCCAGTCAAATTTCAGATGCACCATCAGGCTCCTAGTTCCAAATTTTGTCTGTGACGATCACTTGCCTGTCGGCCTCATCTCATTCTGTTTTCTAATTGCAACAACTGGTGTGTTTTTCTATCTTCAGCTTACTTCCTATTTTCATCAATATGCATTCTAGGTTTGTTTTCTTTTGGATCAATGCTATAATATTTTCTATTGGCATAATTTGAACTCTTCTCCTGGACAGTATGATCCTTTGACCCCTGTCTCTGCCACTCTGGAGCTGCTGTTGGTAGAAGATGTGAGCATTTCTCCTGACACGGTGACCATATACAACCATCCAGAAGTGCGGGTAGGTGTTGTGATCCTGCACAATGTTGCGAAAGTGTTCATCTAGAAAACAACTTCAGCTCATGAATGAGAATTTTTTTTTTTTTTTTAATTTCTTATGAATTGATGCAAATTTTATAATCATATTATGACAGAGGGGAGACCTGTATCTCTTAATGAAGTCCCTGTCTTTATCCTTTGTAAAGAGGAGTGATTAGTAAGTGTGGGGGTTAAATAACACCTAGTGACCTGTGTAAGAGGATTTTAAAGTGTGGTCAGAGGCCCCCCCCTTTCATGTTTCATGTCCAGATGGCTACCAGTGAAACATGACTGAAGTGAGATGTTGTTTTGAATGTCTCCTTATTTTATACTTAACAGAAGGTGTGGTTACATATTATCTTGCAGGCAAACCTGGCCCTCCAAGAAGGTTCAGGGTACTTTTTCGTCAACACCAGTGTTAAAGGGATTGCAGACGTGGTGTTTCAGGAAGCTCAAAGAACAGCTGAGGTAAAAGGATTTGAGTGGACTGTGGTTTGTTTGATGTGATTATTCTGTTGAGTAGATGTCGAGTACTCCAGTGATCGTAATACATGTGCATTTCCTTTCCGATGCACTTTCTACACACTTCTATGTAATTCGTCTGCACAGGTTGCCCCAGTCCACTCAGGCGTGGTGAAGGTGATGGTTCATGATCTTTGTCTGGCGTTTCCAGCTCCTGCCCAATCCACAGTGCATGTTTCAGATATTTTGGAGGTTTATGTCAGGGTGGTTGACAAGGTAAGTCTCCAGAGCTGTAATCTTTAATCTTAATGTCAAGATGCTAACTACACAATCCCTCATGTTTTCCTTAAAGGGCTCATATTTTGCTAAACCCACTTTTATTAGTCTTTGGTTCATTTACTTGTGTATTTGGACCCTAATAGTTCAGAGAGTTTGAATTTGAATCCTCCAGGTGCTGCAAAGCTATCTTTATATTAATTTTGGCGAAAATCGAGTGGATTTCTACAACCTGTTTTAATTCCTGCTTAATTACCTCCACCAAGGAGGTTATGTTTTTGCAGGCATTTATCTTTGTCCATTTGTCTGTTTGTGTCCAAAATAACTTTAAAGGTTCTGAACGCATTTGGATGAAATTTTCAGGAATTGTTAGAAATGGGAAGAGGAACAAGTGATTACATTTTGGTGGTGATCTGGATCGCAGTCTGATCCAAGAATTTTTTTAAAGCTTTCTTTATCATTGGGAGATGGGGCATGGTGGCGCTGATCTGCCTATGAGGTCATTCAGTGCCATCTAGTGGAGGAAAGTACAAACACTACATTGGTGAAGGTCTGTGCTCTTTGAGTGCTTTTCTAGTTTGTCTGTAACCAGTTACATCACAATATTTGCATATATAAAGTCAAGACTCCTGACGAACATTTCTCCAAGTACGACATAATTGTTTGTCAGTAGCAGTGGTTGTAATCCATATTGAAAAAATATGTCCAAACTTCGAGCCGATTACCTACAATGTTCAGTTGTCAATTATATTAATGACAGGAAGCACAGTCGATAACCTGGAGGGAGTGGGGTGTGAAGTGACTCGTGTACATTTAAAGGGCCAGCACTGAAAATGACCTTTCTGCTGTCCTCACTCCGAAATAGGGTTGAAGGTGGGTCCGAAATAGGGTTGGACATTTTGGAGTTGAATTAATGAGGAATTCAGACTCAGGCATTGTATTTACAGTTTATGTAGACCACAGGGAAAAGTTTTAAAATCCATACTTCCATTTAAAAAAGCAAAATATCACTCCTTTAAGGGCTTCAGTTGTATCCAAATGTCATTACTGTGCTGCGTTCCGTCTTGCGTTGATTAACTTTCTTCATTTGTGTTACAGGTGGAGATCGGTAAATCTGTGAGAGCTTACGTCAGAGTATTGGATGATAACAGAATACCCTTCCCAGCCAGCTATTTCAAATTTATGAATCTAAAACTTAAGGCAGCTTCTGCAATAGTCTCTTTAAAGTAAGTAATGTACAATTTATTGTTAATACTGAGGATGTGACTGAATGCGAGGTTTCATGTAAATGTCCGAATTGTCTCCTGTGCAGGCTGTTTGCTGAATCTGCAGAAGATGATACTGCGGTTTTCCTAGTGAAAGGTGTCTCTATTGGTCAGACCACTCTGTCAGCTGTAGTTATGGATAAAAATGGGAAGAAAATCGCATCTCCACCTCAGCCAATTGAGGTATGTATGTTTATAAATTTACTACTTATCAGTTCAGTGGTTGATCCTTTGGGGGTTTTTTGCACAAGATTGACCTTTTCTTTATTTCTAGGTATTTCCTCCATTCAAACTCATTCCAAGGAAAATGACTCTATTGATTGGAGCTATGATGCAGGTATGTTTGTTTTAGTAAATATTATCTCTTAGAAGTTGTTATACAGCATGTTTATTATGGTATTGATACAGTCTTTCTTGAAAATCCATATTTCTTATGCTACAAAGCTTTAAACTTAAGATTTTACTTCATGATTCCAATTTAATAACCACATAAAGCTTCCTTTACATGGCATTATATGTATATTATGTACTTCTGGGTTTACCTGTGAATAAGAAAGACATTTTGTCTTAAATGGTGTCAAAAAGCATTCACTTTAAAGTGTGTGTCACCTGTTGTAACCCTCAGTATGGAAACAGCTGTTCTCACTTCATTTAGCCAGAAAAGTTAATTTGGTGCTCAGTTTATTATCCAGAAGGGCCCTCTGCTGGGACTCTTCTGGCAGATGACCTTAGCCTAATTACAGTGTCTGGCCTTGCATTTGCCTCCACTCTAATCAGAAATCACTTACCATCTATTTATGAAAAGCATCTATTTGCCATACATTAAACTCTGCATCATACAAGCCCTGAGCAGTGTTTTGTTGGATCTGCACATTTTTAATGTTACGTAGATTACAACATCAAGGATCATTAAGGGTAGATTATCAGATATAAATACAGCGCGCATATATATATATATATATATACACACTTAATGCCATAAAAATGGTCCAAATGTGGTGTAATTTCCAGAAAATTATTTCCTCAGGCGCCTATTTTGTGTATGTTGTTCACGAGGTGAATATTACAGTTAATAGCTGTATTTTTTTTTTTTTCCTTTTTTTTTTTCCTTGCTTCCTCCTCCATTCCTGACACACAGGATGTCAGTGTTTAGACTAATCCCTTACTGTTGGACATTGAGTCGAATCTCTAGCACAGAGTCATGCTTGACTATCTGCTGCCTTTATTTTGGCTATTGACCACACCTAAAGCAAAGAAAACACAGAAATGTTTTTGCCAGTTCAATATGCCACAACTTACAATACAACACAGAGCATGTGCCATTGGCATGTTATACAAACAGCTCTGAGCCGTGGAGAAGTTGCTCGCCGTCTGCGCTGTCATTGCAGTACAGTCAGTCATCTGAGCGCCAGATTGGATCATGAGACTTGTCAGTTCCATACGTCATTGTTGCACTGCTTATTTGGAAGCCAGAGGTGAACACACCAGATAGCGAATGATGACACTTTCAGTTACTGAGTACCTGTATTCGGTGCGCTAAATAAATGTGTTAAGCTGTTCATAATTTGTCCACAATTCATTCTGTACTGACCAATGCGAAGGTAACCCTAAACCATTTCATTTAATATATCTCCAAATATACATATTATTATTATATTAGTTTTAATGGCGCCAAGTATTTGTGTGTGTGTGTATGTATATGTGTGTGTGTGTGTATGTATGTGTATATATGTGTGTGTGTGTGTGTGTGTGTGTGTGTGTGTGTATGTATGTGTATATATGTATATATGTATATATATATAATTTTTTCTTTTCAATCCTACTGCCATCTGTAGATCACATCTGAGGGTGGCCCTCAACCTCAGTCCAATATCCTTTTCTCCATTTCCAATGAGGGTATTGCTACTGTTAATGCCACAGGGCATGTCAAAGGCATCACTGTCGGCAATGTCACTGTGACTGGGCTGGTTCGAGCAGTTGATGCTGAGACAGGGAAGCTTGTTATTGTGTCCCAGGTAAACAAATACACAGAACATGAGACAGACAATGTAGAACAAACCCAGTTTTTACACATAAAAAGCTTATTCTCTCATGCCCTTAGGATCAAGTAGAAGTTGAGGTTGTACGTTTGGCTGCCATTCGTATCAAAGCACCTATTACAAGAATGAAAACAGGAACACAGGTATGATGGTTGTTGCATACTGCAGCATAAAATACACCCAAATAAGTTTTTATTGGGGAAAAAAATCAAAATATAATGTTGAGCAAGCTTACATTCAATAATTGCTGTGATCTGTGTTGACTTTTCTAGATGCCTGTTTATGTGATTGGTCTGACAAACAGCCAGACACCCTTTTCTTTTGCCAGCGCTGCACCTGGACTCACCTTTCACTGGTCCACCACCAAGAGAGACATCCTGGATGTACAGTCAAGACACACTGAGGTGCTCTGCAGTGGGTTGTTGCTGTTGCATTTGATATTGCATCCAGTGGCTGCCACTTTACCATTCCTATTTTTGGCCACTGTTGTCTCTTCGATCCTTTTATCAGATTGACTTAAGCTGTCCTTGCATTACTTTATGATTAGAAACCAGCATCTGCCCTGTCTCTGCTTTCTTGTCAGACCCTGTCTTGTCTTGCTTCCTCATCACTGTTGCCTTTTTATTTGATTTGCTGCTGCTATTTTTGCCATACTCATAATGGCATATGTCATCTTCAGGCTAATGTGGAGCTCCAGTCAGAGTATAATTTTGGCATGACAGTAACTGGAAGAACAAGAGGGCGAACTGGTTTGAAGGTGGTTTTGAGAGTTAATGACCCCATGGCTGGGCAGCTAGTGGGGGAACCAGAGGAGCTCAAAGATGAACTCCAGATCCAGGTAAGACCCTCCTTCTATGGCTTAAATGAGCAAAAGTAAACACTCAAATTTATCAATGTCTTTTAACACTTCTCTTGAGCACTTATTATGGTCTCACAAAAATATGCAGATGTTTTATAAAGACCCTCTTTATCATGTATTTTACTTATCATAACTGTACCCCCTGCTGCTGCTTCATAATGGAGGGAGCTTTAGTAAAAGGCAATGAGCGGTGAAGTTGCTGAGCTTTGGAGTATGAAAAGTTGTTAACTATGTGAAGTGATAAGACTGCAGATTAGTGGGCGCTGAATGCACTCTGCTTCAAACTGCATTAAGCTATGACATGTCATGAGCACAGAAACATCAAACAATGGCTAAAGCCCTCTAATAATTGGAATTTCACATTTGTGCTTTGAACAAGGTCTATGACAAGCTGAGCATGCTTAACCCTGAAGTTGACGCTGGTGAGATCCTGATGTCTCCTAACTCGGCCCTTAAAGTTCAAACCAACAGGTGAGTCACAAATACCAGGCCAGTTGTTTATGATGCACCAACTAAAATATCTACATGCATGTATAGTATTAAATAAACTGACAAATGACAATATTTCCAAACAATTTCTTTGCAAAACAGCAGACATGTCAGATATTCTTAATGTTTTTTTTTCCAACTGTCCAACAGAGATGGTGTGGGCACACTCTCCTACCAGATGCTGGATTTCCCTGACCAGGTTGTTATAGCTCAAGTGGACGATAAGGGCTTCCTCACCTCCAGCTCTCTCACTGGCATCTCCTCTCTGCTGATCACCTCGCAGGAGACCTTTGGTGTCAATCAAACTCTCATCCTTGCTGTCAAGGTCGGTTTGAGAGCTACTGCATAAAATAGATGCTACAGATATATGGTTTTAGCAGTACCCTCTTGTTATTGACAGTTAAATCCATCTCACAGATCTCTTGCTGATGGTCAGAATAAGTCGTTTTCATCAGTTTGCTAAAGGTTTTAGGTTTAAAATTCCTAATCACCCACTGGAAAATGGATAAAAGACCGAATCATGTTTCAGTAACATAATCTAATATGGGCTGCAGTGCCAAGTTATCTTAATATAGGAAACAGCTGTTGTAAATTAAGGGAATTTATTTTTCTATTAAAATGCTATATAGAAAAGACTTGACTGGGATAAGGATTTTATCGCAAAGACATGAATTCATGGAAAAACTGAAATGACGTTATTACATAATGCTACAACAAATACTGGGAAATTGTACCATGATCAATTTTGATACTGCATCTTTGGAACAGTTACCAGTAGTATTATTATTATTATTATTATTATTATTATTATTATTATTATTATTATGTCAGACTAATACTTTCTCGGCAGACTTGTTCAGCCCCTTCATAATGGAAGTGCTGACCCCTGAAATTACAGCTGCCGTTGCGCCTGTAGTTACTGTGACTTTGACTCTTGCCTTTATCCCTCAGGTGGTTCCTATGTCCTATGTGCGATTTAGTACCAGTCCAGCGCTCTCCATGCCCATCGGAGAGAGACTGAAAGCCTTCCCCTTGGGCATTGTGCTCACCTTCACCGTCCACTTTCATGCCAGCACTGGAGAGACTCTACACAGCTCCAATTCCCGTGTCATGTTTTCCACTAACAGGTCCGTCTCTACACACTCCACAGTCCTCTCACACTACTTATTATCTGTGGCATGTTAGCAGCACAATTTTCTGAGACGGGGCTGACACAAAACCCCAAAAACATCCTTCACATTGCGTATAAATATATTTAATGTTTGTTGACACACAGTGTGACCCGATGATGAAATGTGGCATTTCAACAGATACTATCATAAGAGAGAGGACCAATTATGTTTTGCAGTTCAGTTAGTATCCCAAGGTTGAAAACCTATTATCTTGCTGTTCTGGGTTATATATAAAGAACCAAGGCCTCTCTTGAGTGGTCTGCTTTCATTGCCTTACCCAGCCTTACATGAAGTAATGTCTCGCACTACTTGCCCTTTAAAGACAGGGGAGAAAATGTATTTTGTTAGCTGTGTGTTTCCAGTTCATCCACTGGGATTCTTGGTACAATTTAGATTTTATTACAGTTACTGTAACATGGACTACATTATTAACTAGAGATGATCTACTGTCCTAATATTGTTATCAGCCTCAGCCTTGTGACCCTCATGAGCATATCAGCAAAATGAGATGACATTCACTATTGGCTGCGGTTGATGTTTATCTTTTGTTGTACAAGCTCCCCGTCTGGTGACTGCGTTCAGGTGTTCAGTTCTGTTTCTGTCGTGTTAAGTTGAGTTCAGTATGCTACCATATAGTTGTCTTAGTATCTACCCTGAATCACTATGGCCTGTGCTGTGAGCTGAATCTGTGATGTGGACACCAAACAATTGTCAATTCAAGTCAAGGTTTTTCCTCACGCAAAATACTTTCAGCAGATAAACACAAAAACAAAGATTAAAAAAAACAACAAAAACATCAGTACTACCCCAGAATTTCCATGTCAGTACATCCTTATTCTAATAGTAAAATGTATGTAATATTACACCTATGTAATCAGTGGTGGACTAGACTGCGTGCATTAATATCTCTTTTGTACAGGATATGCTGACAAGGATCTGGCAGTTTCTTGTGGCAGTCTGTGTTCAGAGTTCACAACATTAATTTCCTGGGTTGTTCCTTCAACCTCATTTCAGATGTTGTTTCCACCTGAGTGACTGAGCTAAATTAATGGGAATGTTGGGAAGGGAGGAGCCTAACAACACCCCCGATGAGAGACTGCCTTATCTGTCTGCACAATAAATTGATTCTATTACCTTGTTTTCCAGGTGCTGACAGACAATTTTAGGGAAAAAGTATCAAAATCAGAGCAGTAAAGGTCTGATAGTCTAGGGACTGAGGGGGCTAGCCTGAGATTACATCCTATTGTGTCTCCAAGGGACCAATTGGTTTTTTACTGGTAGTTGAGGTGTGAGCAGTGGATGTGCTGAGGCAGGAGGCAAAAATGTTTAGTGCAAGGCAAATAAAACACAATGCAGAACCATAGCACCAGGAAATGAGATTCTCCAAATTATTGTTGCACTTAATATTATTTATCTCTTTATTATTATTATCTAATGTCATTATCTTGCTTTTTAATTCCAGTAAATCCATAGGTGAACATAGTTAACGCAGGGCAAACAAATGTATGTTTTTAATTTTTGTGTTTTCCTTCTTTCCATCTCTGTAACATTGCCTGCTTTGTCCCTACAGAGACGACTTGGTGCAGGTGTCGATTGGACCTGGCAATCACACTCTGACAGTGAGGACACTCCACGTAGGACTTACCCTCCTGGCGGTGCGGGACAGTGAAAACATGGCTGTGGCAGATTATATTCCTCTGAATGTGGAGCACGCTATCCTCCCACACGACGCCCACAGACTAGTGGTTGGAGATGTGGTCTGCTTCAGTGTCCCTCCACTCAGCCCAGATGGTGAGAAGTGTTTTTACTGTTTTCAAGTAGTGGATGTATTGACCCAAAAAAACCCAAAAATGTACTGGCTTTGAATGTGGTACTTTAATAATGGCATCTATTTTATGTCATTTGCTGCATTGTTCCACAATTTTATGCCATTGAGTTTGGTTTTATTTTATTTCCACTCTTGGCTTCGATTAAATTATGCTTAAGTCAAAAGCACCTATTACATGGTTTCCACAGAGTCTTAAAGTCTTGAATTTCCAAATCTGCATTTAATTCCTTAAAGTCACTTGTGTTGCGTTTAAATGTGTGTGTTAAATATCCAAACTGTGAAGAAAGTAACGTCAGTCTGTTCAGTTCCACCCATTCCAACCCGATAATTTATGTTGAGATTAGGAACCCGTTGTTAGTAACTTTGCAGCCCCTGGTCAGAAATGACTTGGAACGATGAGAATCAAGGCGTTGGAGTGAATAAATACATTTTCAAAAATTCGATGAGTCACCAGTATGGCTTTAAAATGGACTGAGAAATGAGCATTAAATTCTCTAAGTAGTCTGAAAAAGTCTTAAATTTAATTTGTAGAACCCTGCTATTAATGTTCAGTCCATTTGAACAGTAGCAGCTCTGTTGGCGAAAGAGATCCACATCTTTTTATTGCACATTATAAACCTTGTTTTGGATGATGATACATAATTTTTATCACTGGTTTTTAATGGTTTGCCATTTCTGCAGGTGTACATGGAACTTGGAGCTCCTCATCTCATAGTGTGCTGCAGGTGGACCCTAAAAGTGGTGCCGCAGTAGCGAGAGACTCTGGCGCAGTAACTGTGTACTATGAGATACCTGGTGTTTTAAGGACGTATAGAGAGGTATGATATTCCATAGGTAGCCACCCCCCTGAGCAGCAATACTTCACTGACAGACTGAGGCTGTGATGAACGAGCTACATGAAAACGGTTCTGAGCGTTCTAATTATGCCAAGAGTGCACCATCGAGTTTCTTTTTCTACTCTCTAACATCTCTTTATTCTCCGGAGAGTTTGATCATCTCTGCCAGTGCATCACACTGTATCAACCCTTAGCAATGCTCCTTATTATAATGAGACTAACAGAGAGTGCCGTACACTAAATCCATCATCACCTCTTAGTAAAAACATTGTCTCTGCCTAACGCGCGTGCATGACAATGTTAGCATTTCTCGTACGTGATGGTGTGAAAAGCATTAATTGGCCGTCTCCACACCCTGTCCAGTCAAGCTCCTTCCTGTTCGTGAGCTGAATGCACCCAGCACTTTGGTATGAATTCTTCCTGGTGAGACAGTAATAATTGATGAGATCTAATGCTGGGTATTTTATCTTAAACAGAAAGGTACCTCTCAAGCATTCTAATGAAACGAGCTAAATGAAGATATGTTCTTTGTTAGTGTGAGAGGAGACACTGACAGAGGACGCTCTGATGTTCTATTACGTTTTCAGTTGTTTCATTCCCTGACAACTTCATGTGATTGATGTGAATAATTAATTGCGAATGTAAATTATACCGTAGGTTATTCAAAGCACATTTCTCAATACTCATTCAAATTGAGTCATTTTCTGTTTGTGCCAGAGTAATTATTGTTGGGAAATATTCATTTACTTAGCTTTTCAGTTCCATTTTTGCTTTGTGTTCATGAGTGGCTAAGTATTTGAATTATATCTGGTTTCTGTCATTTTTATGTTTGGTAAATTCAGTTGCTTTTCATTCTAAGTTTTAGTCTAGTTTTTGTTAAGTATAATAACTGTGTTATATGTTTTTGTAGGTAGTCGTGGAAAAATCTACAAGGACAACAGCTATGGCTCAGGCGACACCGGTCAGAAACGGCAAAGAGACAAAGGTCCACATCACGACCAGAGAAAGAGGAACCAACCTCATTGGTACTGAAAAGGCTGTTAAATCTCTCCCCGTTTTTATTTTGCCTGTTAAACACAAAATCGGTTGCAGTTTTTGAGCAGTTTTGTAATTTTGTCAAATTGCGTGTCTTATGGCAGTCTCTCTCTGTGCTCTACCTTGCAGGAACATGCTCCTCTGCTCAGACTGAAGCCATTACTCAGCTGCAGCCAGAAACCTCGGTCAGCTGCCATCTAAGCTTCACCAGTGATGCTGTTGACTTCCCTGCTAATGATGTATTCAAAACACACACCAGCTTTGACCCCAGCATCGGTAAGGCTGAAGACATTTCTGAATAAATATGATATTAATGGCCATAGCGCTGATACTTCCCAGTGAGTCTTGTAAGATTGTCACTTTTGGACATAGATCGGGAGCATCATGAGGCTGATTCATTTTAATATATTTACATATATCAGGACTTGTTTATTCACTATGTTGGATAAACATTAATGATGTTAACTTGAAAATGTGAAAGGAGGAGGTTAAAGAAAGTAAGTTGGGTAATTTGGGCCTGTCTTTACATTCCTTTCCTAATGGTTTGACTGTCATGGTTTGACTGCACCAACTTTTTCCTAAAACTCAGCTGTCACTATTGAGTTTGACAGTTTGGATTTTCACATCTTTTTTTTTTTTTTTTTTTAATACCATCTTTGCATTTAATTTTAAACCTAACACTGGCAGAGAATTTATACTTGCGCTCTGCTCGAGGGGCAGGAAAATACTGTTTATAAGGGTGTAATCAATACCCACATTGCCCTTGGAATGAATTTAGCAGGAACTATAAAAAGTGTCTTGGTGATGTATTGAACTGAAGAGACTCCCCACTGCTTGGAAGCATCGGTCTAATTGTGTTTGGGATTTGGGACCCCAGTTGTTGGTTTTTCTCTGAGGGGATCCACTATGAGTTAGGCTGTAACCACTCAGCTGAATCCCACTGAGGTCCAAGTGCATGATTGTAAAATAACCCTCCCTTCTCAGAAATGAAGAGTTTTAAAGACAGTGGAAATCTAAGTTAGTTTTATGTATGTTTCAGGTTTGACGCCTCGACTCTGTTCAGGCACTGCTCTAAAGTCAGGTGTTCATGAACTTGACATGACTTCAATCTGTCAAATATGATGATGATTTTTACGTGATTGTAATTACATATATGTGATATAATAGATTTGTCATCATCTTCATGTGCTGGGCTTCATGAAGTCATATCATAGGTAATGTTCAGTTTCAGTGGTGCTACAATGATGATTAAAATAATTTTATATAACCATTAATTTTACAATCATATGTCAGTTTTGTGGTAGTCCTAATCAGACCACACTCTGAGAAGGTCTGGATCTCATTCTTTCAGCTTGAACATTATTGTGGCCTGGGCCACATTGAAGCTGAAGTCAGTGGGTGTTTCAAAGATATGAAATTGGAAACAGTCCATGGAGATTTTAGCGGTATTTTATAGGTTTAAGTGTCCTGGAAAAACACTCAACCACTGTGAATAAATAGAAAATGTGCACCTTGAATAACCGTCATTTATGAAGCTCCAGTGATCATTAAAGTGTATGTGATGCAACGGTGATGTTCAAAATATGATCATATTGATTAACAGGCAAGAAAACTTCTCATCTTTAAGTGCTGCTGTTAGGTTTTTAAATAAATTTGGTCATTCTTTCTGCTTTGAATGAAGGTACTGCTCATAAAAACATGTTAAATCCAGGTTGGACTGGAGCCTGGGACATATTCCATCCCAAATACCCACATCAGTAACCAATCTCAGATCTTCCCTTTCACATCTGTCTGCCATCCTTGCCCCAGGTCTCTACACATGTTCCATGACTTTGCAGCCAATGACCGACCAACAGACCCGTGTGCTCAGCGTGTCCATGACCAACCTGCTGGTGAAAGCAGACCTCGAGGGCACTGCCTTCTCTGGGGAACAGGTCAGCGCCAGGTTACCTGTGGAGTCGGGCCTCTTCTCCGACCAGACTGAGCTGCTGCTCTCAAACCTCCATCCATCGGCTGAACTCTCGGTTTATGGCCCGACTGCGGCCCTGTCCAGTGTAGAGGTAATAAAAAGTACCTCAGTTGGATTTTAATGGCTGTTGAAGCAGTTGGTCCAGTAAATATCTCTGAGATCAAAGTTTTGTTTTGGTTTCCATGTCTGCAGGTGGTGTCTACATCTCCAAACATTGTTGTCCAAGAGATGGAGGACCACGAGAACTTCCCCACTTTTAAAAAGTACACCGTCAGTGCTGTGGCCCCTCAGGAAGCCACTTCTGCTTCTATTTCTATAAGGAGTTCTTCCTCTGGGCAGGGCCTCGTCATCCCAGTCACTTTGATTCACATGGCTGACCCCAGTTCTGCCAAACAAGGTTAGAAAGCCTTTCCACACAAGTGACCAGTCACTGTGCCTCCAGCTCAGGTGGTCTTTTCTCTCTGTTTACTTACTGTTAATCTGCAGGAATGTTTGCCAAGACTCTTTAAATATATACATTTGTTGTCTAGAAAAGACATATTCCATCTGTGAGTGTTTTTGTCATCTGTTGGAAATGAGCACACACTGACGTGGCAGCTTTTTCATTTGACATCCATCATTTTGTGAAATATTAATAGTGATTTATTTCAGGCCATTCACATTTCACTGTCTGTGTAACAAACCGCTGTTGTCTTTCTGTGTCGTTGCTAATATTTGTTAGTGTATTGTGTGTTCCCAGCAGTTTTTAAAAGGCTTTGACAGGCTGTTATCTCCTTCACTGGTCTCTCAGCAGCTGCTCCTCCAGTTGTTAACATGGAGGGAAGCCACTCCCTGCACAGCTTCATAAACTGTTACCAGATGATGTTCTTCACCCTGTTCGCTCTGCTGGCTGGTACAGCTATTGTCATCATCGGTGGGTCGCAAAACAAACACTTAATGCATGTGTGTTTTAAAGGCAAATATCCCGCAAACTCCTTCAAAAGGTGACGAGCACTTTAGTCACGGAAAAAATAATTAGACCACCCCTTGTTTTCTTCAATTTCTTGTTCATTTTAATACCTGGTTCAACTAAAGGTACATTTGTTTGGACAAATATAACGGCAAAAATAGATCATAATAATTTAATTTTCAGAGCTGATAAATATCCATTTTCCATGGTTTTCTTGATAAAAACCAAAATCACTTCAGTTCTTGCATCAATATCTATGGCATTGTACTGACAAAAACGGTGCTTTTAGACATTCCATGTTTTCTTTTTTCTATCTGTTTTAGTCACATGATACACACAGAAGTTAGCACTGATTGTATAACCATTGTTTTTGATGACTTCTGATGGTCTAATTCTTTCCGTGACTGTGGATAGTGTCTGACCTACCTTGAGCTCTTCTGAAATCCTCTTTTTTTTTCTTTTTTTTTTCTACTTGCAGTCCTTCATAGTGTGTTTTCTCCCAGAGAGCAAGCTTATCATCCTGCTTTCATCCAGAGGACACCACCCCTCACAGGTAAGACCCTCAGAGTCATGACAAAATACACATACATACACTCAGAGGGATTTACCAATGAACATAAGCATGGAAATTTGTTATACTTGAACTCGTCTTCTCTTTACTTTTAATGAGTAAAGAGAAGTTTCAACCTGTAAATCTGCGATGCCACCAGGCTGTAAAGCTCCTCTGAGAATTAATTAGAAAAGATGGAAGAGCTGTCTGATAGCATTCAGGACAATTTTCCCACAGTCAGAATAGGTTTTTTTGAAAAGAAATTCTACCTCGCTCATTGTAAATTAATGCTCATTTAAATGTAAAACCAAGCACAGTACTGTCAGTCCCCAAGTCGCTAATTTATTGAGGATGAAGCCGCTGCAGGCGATCTGTGATGTCAAAATTTATAGCCCATTCTCTGGCCGCTGCGGTATGTTTGGGAGAGATTTATACACGTTATCAATACAAATGAGGCTGTTTAATTGTGACTTTTAAACAAGTTTTGCTCTTAAATTCTGCCAAATTTGTCTACCTTGGACCATTAGTATCTGCTTTGCTCAGCTCATTTGTGGTTAAGACTTTGGAGAGTGTGCTGCAGATGTTTGTTTGTTTGTTTGTTTGTTTGTTTATTTATTTGTAATCAGTGCTGTATTTGCTTATCTTTCAGGTTTTAACTCACCGGCAGGGAATTCGTTGAACAGTACGATACCTGGACCCGACCTTAACAGGAGTCCCAGGTCACGCCTCTATTCTCCGGACTACAAGTCATGATAAAGCCTCGGCCCGGTCTCACCCCAGGCCTTTAATGCATATTAGATGTGCCTCTCTCCCTCAGGATGAACGCTGTGGGTTGTGACTGCAAATTATTTCAATGTTACTGTCTTTGAATGTTGGTACCGATGCACAAGACGCATAATGTTCAGAATCGCAGCTCAGTTCAGAGCCATGAAATTGCGTCAGGGCTCGTTTTTTGTGTGTGCGTGCGTGTGTGTGAATACAGGTTTGTCTTTCTGTCCTTTGCAATTCAAATTATTTTTATACAAAACCACTTATGATAAGAGGTGTTTGGTTTTTTTTCAGTTTGGAAGAATGCTGAAAAAAAACCACCCAAAAGGTTGCTTTATGTGTTGCATTTTACTTGTGTGTTTCTTAACATATTTTAGATGTGAAAGTTGGGAACTCAGGATAAACCACATTGTCATGATAGTCAACAAACACCGCCTTGAAATTGTTTGTTTTTATTATGACAATATGTCCTTTACGTATCCACTGAAACCGTCCAATAAGCATCCTCATACGTGACGAACCCTTCAAATGTGCAGAATCACAACCAGAAAAAAGGTTGGCCTTTTTCTGTTTTGGGCATTCTGGGAGGAATTTAGCTCCCCACTTATTCAGCATCACTGACTTTATGAGCCATAATAAGTGTAGCTCCTGTCTAATTATTTAATGTGACACAGTTAAGATGTGAACCATCCTTTAGGTTGTTGCTTCATTTCAAAAGCCATCGACTGTGACCTGACTGCTGAAAAAGCTTTTTTTTTTTTTGTTTCCGTTTTCGCCTGTCAACAATACTGGGAAGAGATTACTGTTGAACGGTTGGGACTTAAACGTGGCTTTAAATTATATACGGCATTTTTGGTATTTGAAAGCAAATGCTGAAGGAATTGTATTTATGTTAGCTAGTGAAATCGAAGAGAAGACTTTGTGATAATCAATATGCAAGTTGGGTTTCATGTTTAACTGTCATGCCTTAAAATCATCAAAATAGCTTTGTGCACATAACCGTTGGTTTGCTTGTGTGAATATGCTTTTTGCTAATCGAAGTTTGTACTCTTTACATTTATGTGTAAATATTTGTTCTTCAATAAAACATTTAAAATGAATCATGCACCAAAAAGTTTCTGTTTTTAAGTGAAATTCAAAAGAACATTCAAACACAAAGAAATAATGAACGTCTTCCCACACGCTTTCTCAGTTTAACAAGGCAATCTTGACGAGCAGAAAAAGCATCTTTTCTTCTCTGAATCAATTGGAAACCATGGAAATTCAGTCTGAACTAAATACTCTTAAGTTTTCCTTAGTTTCAACACAGAATGTGTCACTCACACCCACTCAGCCTCTTCTTTTTTCAACACTAACATCCCTATGAATTAATTTTCTGCATCAGTGCTGTTTCATTTATCTACTCCTTTATACATTCTGTTCTCTTTATTGCAGTTTGTTGACATCAGATTTCTTTTACGGAGTGTTGTAAGTAATTGTTCACATTTGTTTAGGTTTGGGTTTTTCCCTTCCTTTTAGTGAATGTTCAAGAAAAGCAATTGTACAAGGTATCCTAGTAAATACATTCATTGCAGATTAAATTGCTGTCTAAATGTGTTTTGGCTCATAGTGGAAAATTATTGAACATTGACTGAATTTACATTTAGACACGGAACACTCATCACACTGTTGTAAACAAAACAAAACGGGTTTTAGGTGGCTGTCTTTCTCCCTGACCCCTGGGGGACATGTAAAGGTCTGAGACCACTGTTCAAATATCTCCCATCTGTCTGTGACAAAGCTGTGGACTGCGGCGGAGGGTCCCAGTCACTGAGCTCATTTGTATGCCTTCAGCCGCCGCCTGCATGTCACCACCCCTGCACACTTTGAGTAGGTGAGCAGACGAAAATGTGCCAAAGTGCAGAACGTCAGCTGTGGTGCACGTTAATGCTGCAGCCTTCTGGGATATGTCACTGTTAAACAAATCTACACTTTAAAATACTTGGAGGGTTTGTGTTATTCGTCACCTCTAGAACCTATATTTACAGAAATCAGCAAAAAAAAACCCCACAAGCATGTGGTGTTGCATATGAAACCTAATCCTGAGTGGGACATAAACCGAACCAGCCATAATCTTTGCATTATTTCCCTCACACCCCTCATTTCTCTGAGGGGGTGTTATGGCAGGAAGAGCCTCAACTCATGCCTGGAGGTGTTTATGAAGAAACTCAGGAGGACTGGCTGTGTAGTGCAATCTATGACCACAACAAGAGCTCAAGGGTATTCTTAAGACGTTGACTGGCCTAGAAAAGGGAAGAAAAAAACCATGAAGTGTCTGGTGTTGTGTACGGAAGCACACCAGCTGATCGTCTCACCTCTTTGGAGCAGCACAACAGCTCACCGGTCTGAATTTACTGTCTGCTTCAGTTGAAATGGGATGAAATTCAGAAGTGGAAATTACTGTTTTTAAATGACTTCCATCAGATGATAGTCGCGCGTGGGTTTTAAACGTGACCACCCAGTATATCTATAGCTCATTAAGGCAGCCAGCCGTGTTAAGCTAAAATGACACCCAATTTATTCTCTCCATTAGGGTGCACGGGTAGCATAAACCCCACCTGTCAGCCTGTCCAGCGTAGAGCCATCATGTGGCTTCCTGGTTGAAGGGAAACTGCCGCTGTTCCAGATGGCTTACTGTGCTGTCAGTGGAGGGGAACACTGAGGTGGGCATTGAATGAGACCTGACAAGAATGGTAAGGCTGTTCCCAGAGGAGGATCAGGGCAGTGTGAGAAGGTCTGCCTGGAAAGAAATCTCTCTCTGAGGAAAGGAAGAGATTTACCAGTGCCTGTCTGAGTATTTCTTGGTTATGCAAGCTTGTATTTTTCCTTACAAGACGACTGTGGCAGTGAAGAAGTCAGAAGTGATGGATATGCTGCAATATTTCCTATAAAAATGGCAGAACTGTTAATGCAACCCAATCAATCTTCCTCTGTTTTTTGTTTTTTCTAAACGAAGGCAGGGCTGGTTTAATAAAGAACACCACAGTTTCTTATTGAAATAGACTAAAGGTACTTTTACCCTTGTTCTGTTTCCTCCCCTTGTCCTACAAGTCAAAAATAACCCACCCTATCAAGCCCCAAAATAAAGCAGCTTAATTGCATTTTAAATCCAAAATCTATCATGCATGATGAAACAACCTGTTATTTATCATTCATTCATCTTCTATACCCGTTTTATCCTCACTAGGGTCACGGGGGTCGCATGGAGCCTATCCCAGCTACTTA
>JAQQZY010000027.1:14623815-14637234 GCA_030068375.1 Ostorhinchus rueppellii | reverse complement strand
TATGAGGTCATTCAGCGCCATCTAGTGGAGGAAAGTACAAACACTACCTTGGCGGAGGTCTGCGCTCTCCGAGTGCTCGTCTAGTTTTTTCTGTTTTCATTGTTTTTCTCTTTAATTGGAGTTTTTTTATGACTGAAATCTGTCTTCTGCACTTGACATAGTTTTGATTCTGGTCATGATCTACAAAAATAATTCACATATCACAACAGTGTCATGAAGTTATTGTTGAGAATTTGCTCCCAAATCCAAACAGGTCTGAGTCCAGGTTTAGGATCTTAGGCAGACTTAGGTAACTGTAAATCAAACCAAACATGCAGAATTAGCTCTGTTTCCTTTTCACTAAACAATAAATTAACATTAAAGAGTTCTTGGATGTATTATTCTTATTATTCTGATGCCAAGACAGTTTTTATTCTGTTTCAACTGACGATCAGATCAATTTATAAGAAAGTAGTGCTGTTCGGTGTTTAACCCATAAAGACCCAGTGTTACTTTTGTGTCAGTTCCCAAATACATATTTCTCTCTATTTAATCTTTCTTTAGTGATTTGGTTCATCTAAACTGCCCACAGGTGTGAATGTAAAAGTGATTGGTTGTCTCTATATGCCAGCCCTGTGAGGAACTGGTGACCCCGCCTTCTCCGCCTTCACCCATAAGTAGCTGGGACAGGCTCCAGTTACCCTAGCAAGAATAAAGCAGGTTCAGAAAATATATCAAAAATGGAGAAAACTGAAGAAAAATGTAACTTTTTCAGTCACATCTATCATTAACCCATAAAGACCCAAACTGCGTCAAATATCTGATTAAACTGTTTAATACCTGTTGATTCATTAATGCTATCAATCTGTGTAAATAATTAGTGTAAAATGCAGTTTTTCATCTTTTCATGGTCGTCAGATATGACCCATTTGGACGTTCTGAGGCTCCGTAGTTACCATGGAAACAGTCATCTTCTACAACAGTGCTTCACTGTTAAAACCCATGGAGTTGGATCAGTGACACTGGATGGAGACATTTGTTTTATGTTCAGTAAATGATACATTTTGCTGAAAATGTCACTTTTTTTCTTACATTTCCTCTAATAACCCTCAACTGTAGTCTGAGCTTTTATGAACATCAACATGATCAGTGAATTAAATAAAGGAAAACACATGATTTTTACTGAAACAATGCAAAACACAGAGGATGATATTAGAATAAATGCTGATGAATCAGTTCAGAACGGGTAAGTCATATGGGAACTGCCACAAAAGCAGCACTGGGTCTTTATGGATTAACTGAACATAAATCAAGTGTGTCCATCCACTGTCATTTATCAAACTGCACGGGTTCAGTCAATGTTGTCGAAGATGACATTATTTCCATGTTCATTATGGAGCCTCTGAACGTCCAAATGGGTCGTATCTGATGACCATGAAAGGATGACAAACTGTATTTTACACCAATTATTTCAACATATTGATAGGATTAAAGGTTTTAAAGTTCTCAAACATTTTAGATCAGTAGATGGTTTTGCTCACTGGTGACAGAGCCGGCCCAAGCCTCCTTTGGGCCCTGAGCAAAATTGGATTTGGGGGCCCTCTATTTTGTTTTTTCGTTTTATTTTTTTTCTCCTCTTCCTCTTTTCTCCTCTTTCTTTTTTCAGCCCCAGAGGGATACATCCTTTTTTTTGGCATTGTTTTAATTGGAAGTACTTGTGAGTTGGATGCGTAGAGGCACACATTCTGGTGCAGCAGTTTTCACATTAAACAGAGGCAGTAAGAATCACTAGACCTACATCAACAGCACCACAGAAAATCATTTTTTTGTACAATAGTATCATTTTCATTGCATATAAATCATCACTCATGCATGCAAAAAACAATTTTTTTCTTCTTAATTGTTCTTGGGGGTCCTCTGAGTGGCTGTGGGGCCCTAAGCAGATGCTTATTATGCCTTGGGCCGGCTCTGACCGGTGATATTCGGGTCTTTATGGGTTAATATAATTTGGGCTCCCCACTGAGACTAAAAGACTCCCCTATTTATTTTTTTAGTTTTGATGGCTCCAAATATATGCGAGTATCAGAAAACAGTAAATGACTTCATTGCCTACAGTGTTCCCTCCTGTGTGCTTGTTCACATCCATCACACAAATGCACACCTATACTGTATGAGGCTGTTGTTGGAGTCTGATGAGACTATTTGGCATTCTGAGGGTAAAAAAAAAAAAGTCCATAGTTTTCCACTCCACTGGTTAAATGATTGGATACCTTCTTCCATCACAGCTGGCAAATGTTTTGTAAGGCTGAACTAAGAGCACTTCCGAGTGGCTTTGCTTCGCTGCAATATATGAGTAGTTTCCACAAAATAAATCTCTCTGGCTGGCACCCACACTGGCACCCACATATGACTGGTCAGCCAGAGAAAGACAGGAAAAAAAACAGAGTGCGGTAATGAGAAGCCGTATGTTTAGAAGTGTTTAATATCCCGTGGTTGGTGGCATTCTTCATCCACAAGTCATGAGTTTTAGTTGCGAAACTGCTGAGAACCACCGTAGGAGTTAAATGTATATTTGGCTGATGAAACTGCATGGCTTGATAGTGTAATTATAGTGTTGTGTAAGGGCCAAGCAAATATGGAAACATCAGATAAAGCGGTAGATTCATATGATTTTATGATGTGACTTTTTGTGGGGTCAGTTTTATTCATTTTCCTCTTTTTCTTTTTCAAAAACATGGTTAATGACCAAACCAGGCCTGTCAGTTTAACCCTCAAAGACCCAAAGAGCCACTGGTCTAAAAGTTATAATAACCTTTGAACCACTAATACTATCAATACATGGAAATAATTCAGGTAAAATGCAGTTTCTCCATTATAAGCAAGAAAACACCGTCATTTTCTGTAGTTTGACAAATGACAGTGGTTGAAGAAATTAGTTTTTATATCCAGTTACTGATTTATTTAGCTGAAAAACCCACTTTTTCTTCAGTTATAATAACGTTAATGATAAAAATAACAACAAGTGGTTCCAGACACGACAAACCCCGCCTCTCGTACGTATTATAGTTGATTTTGGCATCGATCCAGCTGATGTTATCATGTCTGTGAATGCGCTGATGTCAGTATATCAGTTACATCTATATCTGACAGCACTGTAGCTGTTGTTATTTATTCTTAAGTATTAGGTTTTTATTGTAGTATTTTTATGATGACTGTTTTTAGAGTTTTTATTAGGTTGTACACTGCTGGTCCTGAGTACAAATTTCATTTTATGTGCTCATGAAATGACAATAAACCTGAACCTTGAATCTTATATATGACAAGTTTGAAGTAAATTGAAGCAAAATTGATTTTTTAATCGACATTTGAAATTTCGGCCATTATATGGAAATGGGGAAAATAAAGAAAATTTTAAAATTCATTAAAAAAAACTTTCATTTTGACCAACTTTTCCAAAATTTAACTACATCTATTCTGGTCACTGGCTCTATAAACTAAATCTGGTATGAATTCAACCAATAGTTTTGCTGCTTGAGTGTTAACAAACAAACAAACTGAACCCAAAAACAACACCCCTTCGAGGGGCGGGGCAATAAAAAACATGAAATTTACTCTGAGCTTTTATAAACATCGAAAAAAAATCTGTAAATTAAATACAGAAAATACTGGATGTTTCCTGAACATGCCATTTACAGAGGGTAATATTATAATAAATAGTGATAATTCACTTGGGAAAGGTTTAATGTACAGAGATATTTATTTGGAAATGGCCGTAAAACCAGTTGTAGGTCTTTAAGGGTTAAAGGACGACCCTCTTTTGCTCATGCTCAATATGATATTTTTACTGTGTGGAGGCCGCAGAACAGACACACACATAAATCTGGTGGTAGCGTTTTCTCATTCTATTGTGTTAAAAATTCAGCCTCTGGAAAAGAAATGCTTTAAAGCTGAGAAATCTGAATGGCATCTGAGTGTTGCCATGCAACATCACCCTGTTACAATTGGCTGATAATAGCTGTGTATTGCTGAATATCCTTCTGAGTTGCATGTCAAGGCTCTTGCAGTCCTCTCTGTCTTCTTTCCTGTGTGGACTGGGAAGCCACAGAGCAAACATAATGCACTCCATCTGTACCCCACATCCTTAAACTGGTTCCCCACTGTCAGCGGTATGCTGCAGCTCTGGCATTTGTATATTAAACAAGTTAGATCAGACAGTCTGGGTGCAGTGTGTCCTCCTTCCAGTGATTTAGCATGAGGGTCAAGTCTTCAGTTTTGTGGATATATTAACAGTGCATCCAAGAATAAAGAACCCTATCTGATCTGTGTGGAAACAAAGCAGCGTGGGCAGAGTTTGGACAGGATATTGGTTGAGCAGTTTGGATTATTTGACAAGTAGCAGGTGTGAATGTGTCAATCTGACAACGTATCCACAAACAGAAACATTCAAAGACTATAGACGCACAGGACATACAGAGAACCGAGATATTGTTATTAAATACAATTGGAAAAAGAGGTAAAAATAGAATAAGAAGAGAAAAGTGGTATAAAGGAGTATATAAACTATATAATAGACTATAAAAGTTATAAATCAACTCTGTTTACAATAAAGTGCAGTAACAGTTATGAGCGAGGAGGTGCAGAATGGAACAAAACAGCAGCAGATATGACAAATAAAAAAAAAACTGAAAAAAATGGGGTGGAATCACAATAAAACAAATAATGTAAGACCTTAGAATATAACATAACCAGCAGTGGGGTGTTTTAAAAGGTAAAATCTTGAAGTTTTTGCTGCTCTTAGGTTGGAGAGGCTTTCCTTTTTTTCTTTTTTTTTCTTTTTTTTTTTTTTCCAGATCCTACCTATAGAAATCTTACATTTATCTTCTAATATGTCAGAGTAGGAGCTGCTCATTTAACAGACAGCGTTTTTAAGAGTCCGTATCTGGTCTTGCAGAGCAAATGGGAAAGAGATGGTCACCCATAAAACTTAGATCAGCCTCTTTCATCACAGGGCAGTGCTGCAGTTTGCTCTCGTTGCACCGGTGGGACATTGCCTGCCTGTGCAAATCTGCAGCCTCCTGCCACACATACAGATCAGATGTGCTGAACAGTTCGCTCCTTTTTTTTCTTTTTTTTTTTTTTTTTTATTCAATACCAACACACGCTGAGCCTATCTGTCTTGATCATCCGACTGGAGGGGGTACAGCCTGCTGTTGAAATGGCAATACACTGACAGCATAGTAAACAACTCCAGGCAAGACGCAGCACCACCCTGTGTGTACCAGGCATCAGCAATAAGCAACAATGAAGGAAAGTTCTCCCAAGTAAAGGAACAAATGGGCTGATTGTTTATGAGGAGGGACAAAAACAGGGGGAAGGAACAGAACCAGATGAGATATTATGTGATGAGAAAATGCGAGTGTGTGTGGATCCACGCACGCACACACAGTGTCTGCGAAGCCATCACTGCGCCTTAATGCGACCTGCAGATTCATAAAACTTGGAAACCCCGCCTCCTGACAGCCAGCGTCTGTTTACGAAAAGTCACGGGAGCAGCGTGGACCCAAAGGTACCTCAGAGAAAATGTCATATCTCGCTGGCAGCCAACAGGGGGAACAACCAGACTTCACAGAGCACCAGCCACGATCCACGCTGTGTATTCTGGCACACATGAGTGAGATCCTCATGCTTGGTCTCATTTCATATGAGATTAGGAGATTCTAGTTGATTATTTTTTTGTGCTTTTGGACTTCTAAACACGCATACCGGGGAGTGTGTGTGTTTTCCATCCTGATTATCATCCACAGAAAAACGCACACGTAAAAACAATGGCGAAGCGCAAAAGGCGCAACCTTGTGATTTGTTGCGCTTAAAGCCCAGCTGGACCAAACAGACCCAGCTGCTGGTTTCCTGCGATTCACCAGGGAATCACAGCGGGGAAAGCGACATGGAAAGCCCGACCGAGAACCCTACCAGGGCTGCGGAATATCTGAA
The DNA here is from genome assembly GCA_030068375.1 of Ostorhinchus rueppellii. Taxonomy (NCBI): domain Eukaryota; kingdom Metazoa; phylum Chordata; class Actinopteri; order Kurtiformes; family Apogonidae; genus Ostorhinchus; species Ostorhinchus rueppellii. Next base: position 14,631,264 of record JAQQZY010000027.1, on the reverse strand, counting down.
GGAGCTTAACAAGATCATCGAAACCCAGCAGGAGTTGTTGGAGAGGCAGAGGGGGAGGATAGAGGAGCTGGAGCAGCAAGTGTCCGACTTGTGCACGGAGAACGCCTGTCTGAAGGAGCAGTACCACCGGCACCTGGCAACCTGCAGGCTGCAGCAGGGCAGCAACAGCCTGATCACACTGGGAGCCATCAAGGAGCACATAGCCCAGGAAAAGTAAGACATGGCATGATCTCATCTGATGTTGCCCCCTTAATCCCATTATTATCTCCTTTTACCTTCAGGATGAGTTGGAAATTGCACTTGATTAAAGTAATGATCTTTAAATCAGACACCACTGCTGCAAGTTCAACACTGCTACACACACTGATCTGCAATTGCACTAGTTTGGGATCATTGATATTCAGCACGTTTTTCCCCTTGATGCTATTTGCAAATATCCCAACATACATTACCCTACTTACATGATCATCACTGTTGCATATTTGCATTTTTCTTCTTAGAATGTGTGATTATCGGTAGCCTATGTGATTGTGATTTATTAAGAAGGCAGATCAAGTTCAGATTGAGATGGAAGTGTCACTAATTCACTAATGTGCAGTCGTCTTTCTGAAATGCCTGAAGAGTTTTAAAGGATGGTTTCTGCTTCGTCATCTGTGCCTTTTATCAGTTTGAGATTTGTCTTGTTTTGTGAGCTTCTGCAGACTAAACAATCCATTTAGCCTCTGGTAGTCTTTAAAAAAAAAAAAGAGAGATTTCATGTGCATGGACAGGCAGGTTAATCCATAAGTATGTGGAGTGTGATACATCTAACCCTGAGGGTGGGAAAAAAAAAAAGATCATACATGGATGGATCCTTTCTGAAATCCCATTTTAAGTTTGGCCCTGTGTTCAGGCTGCGGGTTAAGCCTGGAGCAGAGCAGGTACAGGGCAGAGGCAGTGGAGTGTTACATCAGGCGAACTGGTAAAGACCTTGATAGTCACACATACTACTGTCAGGATTACCCTCTTACCCCTAGATCTGTCGGGCTTTCACACTCAGTTGGCTGCATCTGAAAAACACCCCAGCATGCAGACGTTTAACTCACTTTTGACAGTCTGTAGAATCACGTGACGGTGTTTGACATTTGTCTCCAGGGGCATGTTGGTGTCATGAAAATCAGTAGCAGCAAATCAATACTGATGACTCATGGACAGTATGTCTTTGCTGGCGGATAACCCAGACTCATGAGATTAGGACCTAGTATAACACTGACCTTTAGCGTGCACCCTTCATAAATCACACTTGGGTGCTGGGGAGTATTCAGTCTGATTTTCCCCATTTCTGTATGGTCACAGTGTCTGAACTCTTTTTCAGTTAAGCTCTAAACTGGAGCCTGTCATTACCCCCTGTGATCCTGATCAAATATGACAGCTGCTAATAATGCACCGTGCGCTTTAAATGTCCTTTACGTGTGGGAAACGTTAAAACAACACAGGTCTGTCCTAGAGATCAGTGAAGTTTGTTTCTAAAATGGACACATTGCGGTACCTCCACAGTCTGTCCATCCCAAGGTCAGGGATAGTGTCTATTTTTTTTTTTTTTTTTTTACTGCAGAATCCCTATTTTCCTGTGGGAATCATGGGAATTCCCAGAATGGACGCTGTCTTCTAATCCGCCTCCATATGCACAGCTCCATCAGACAGCAGGAGCATCTGCCTATTAAAGATGCCACCATGAGCTCTGGTGTTTGGAGGGAATTTCACTCATTTGGCTGTTTTTATTGGACAAATAATCAGACAGAAAAGGAGTAACTGAAAATCCATCCCATCATAAGACACCCGGCTACATATGGCTAAAGACGTTCATTTTGTCTTCTGTTACTGTAATTATATTTAGCTATTTTTGGAGTCTCAGTCAAAACTTTCAGGCAGGTAACATCTAAAAACTATACATTTTCAGAACAAAAGCAAAAAGCAAAATATAATTATTGGGGTGAATATTTGTTTGGTGCTGAGAAAATGTGTGTTTTTTTTTTTTTAAGTTCTTACAGAAAAGAAGCTGAACACTGTTAGTACACAAGGTCCTCTACGGAGCAGAGAAACCTCATCTCGGTTGCTTGTGTCTGCAGTTTCTTTTTTCGTCGCCGTTCACTATCCAAAGGTTGTGACTGCGAGCATGGGTCTGACTGATAAATGCAGACTTTTCCTCGGTGGCCTGTGAACCTTTTCATAGCAGAGAACTGTGGCCTAAATGTAGAAATACTTGCTCTCGCACAACAAGATAACAAACAGTTGCAACAACGCTCCCTTAGAAATTAGAGGTCACGTGCTTGTAATATCAACACCATCTGCAAACAACAGACCCTGACGCTGCTTAAACACACACATTTCACATGCCAGCTTTTACTGTAATGGTTTTTTCCATCAAAGTAGCAGAGACAAAACAACCTGCTTCCAATGACATGACAGTCTAAAGCTTTCTGACACTGGGCCAACAATGTAGACACAGCACTCTTTGTTTTTCAGGGCTGTACTATGTCGCTTTAACTGTCATTTTCACTGTGCAACCAGGAACCGACTGGTGTCTTCTTTAAGGAAGTGCTGCAAAAGCATATTATATCTATTAATAGAATGGAAAAGAAGAAGAGAATTAGAATTTGTGTTCAATTTTGACACCTCTTTTTACTGTTCAGCTGTAAAGTTGTTCGTCTTTCAGAGTAAAGAGACATGTTCTGACATCTGATGCTCCATTTCTTTTTGAAAGGAATGCCTAATCTACTTTTTTGTTTTTCCCAGGCAAAGTTCTGTAATACCTGGATAGTTGGGTCTGATCCTCTCAGCATTTTTGTTTTTTCTCAGGTTGCGATCGCTATCTCTGAAAGAATCCACACATACTAGAGACGTGCCTGTCATTGTTCTCCATATCTATGATCATTTCAGTGATACTTTTTTGAACCACGTGGGAAAATTTAAGAACACGTAAGCTGGAAAAAACCTAAACCCGGTGCCATCTTGCTGTGGGGCAGAAATGCTAACTGCTGAGCTCATGCTGGGACTTTTATTAGGAAGAAAAATAACCTTGATGGAGGTAGAAAGACGACACAGCGGGACAAAATTATAGATTTTTTTTTTCTTTTACTCATTTGTTCCCAGCCACAAGTGATCATACTGTACATTTGTGTGTTTATTTCTGAAGAATATGAAACTTTTGTCACTTATCGCTTCCCTTTATTTTGCAGCTCTGTGTTTAGCAGCTGGTAGCACCTGTGTGCATTCATTTGTATTATCTTATCTTGAATACCTGGTGTTTTGTTCATCCTATGCTGTCAGTTTTCAGTGCGATCCGGTTTTTGATGCCATGTATAAGTGATTTCATGATTGAAAGAAAGGAACGGAAGAAGGAAAAACCCTTCTGACACAGTGCGTGTCATTTTTTTTTTTTGTCCCAAACCAAGTGACAGTTAAAGAATTTCTCCTCCTGAATGATACATAAGTCTGTTTGCTGCTATCTTGGGTTGGCTGCAAATGGAAGGCTTTTCCTTGTGTGTTGTTTTTTTCTCCCCCGCTCCTCTCTTTTAGAAACACTGTGCAAAGAGCTGGGAATGTGATGCACAGCTGATAGTGGAACCTATGGTGCCAAGTCAACACATTTCTCAGTGGATGCTGCAGAACAGGGTCCAGGGTGACATTGTCGGTCGCGCTTTTAGGCCGTACAGGTATCGGAAATCATCTGGTTGCGCAGTGACCCTAATGTGGATCTATAAACTTATCCACCAAGGTGATTGTTTTCCCGAAGGCCTGGTTAAGCAGCATCAGCAGAGAAGTCAGTCTCCGTAAACAAACAAAACCCCCCAAAAAACCAAGAAAATAAAGTTATACTCCCTTTTTTCTCAACTCCCTTTTTACATTCCAACTCTGTAAACAGATGGTCGTTGTAGCATTCAGATATGAATTAACAGTCACACACATATCACGTTTCTTCTTTTAATGGCTCCTGTGTTCCCTGCCTTGTCAGCCCTTTACCCTGACAGTATTTATGCTGACCATATGCAGTTTCTATAGAACAGCTCTCTTCTAATGGTGTTTGTTTTTAACGGCCTTCTACAGTTACTTATATCCCCTGTGCTTACTTTGGAATGAAATAACAGCGCAGTAATACAAGATGGGTAGCAAGTTTTTACAGCACATATCGGTGATGAATGACTTTTGCACCGGCTGTTAACTTGAATTGCAACTTTAATCCACTCTGTACTGACTGAAATGTTCTTAGCAGACTTTTAGCCACACATCTGACCTATCTGGTTAGTGAATAGAATAATTGTAAAAGTCACAGGAATCAATCTTTGAATAATAGTTTTAGGTTTTTCTTGCATGATGCAGTTGAAACTATGTGGATTAATCAGAGTGGATCCACCGTGATATGAACCCCATCCTCTGGGGTTTGGAGTGGAACAGTGTCTGCGAGTGCATTCATTTCTTATCTCATTTCTGGTGAATGCATCTGCCAACCCGCATTTAGCATTCAAACCCTGCACCAGGCCCGGATAGCCAACCGAGTGTAAACAATATTTGGGATGCTGACATGATCGCTGAGGGAGATAACTTCTTCAACCCAGATGACATAGAGCTGATTTGTTATTTCGACTTCAGAAATGTAGTAAACCACTTTTTAAACTCAGGTCTTTGAAAATGTAAGTGCTCTGAAAGCTGCATGTTGCATAATGTGCCACAGTTGTGTGTTTATTCAGTCGAGCCTCAATCGACTGGCACACTAGTGTTAGATTTGGCTTTGCGGGGATGGCGGAGGTTTATACATTTCTATTTTCTGTTATTAAAATTCTGTATTCAACCCATTGAGTAAAGACGCGTGATCCTAAGCGATCAAATATTGATGAATAATGTGACAAATCATTTCTAACTCCGACTCTCTCCCTGTTAATGCTTTAATGGGGCTAATATGCATGTTTCAATGCTGATGAATGAGAAGCTCTCCGGCTGTTGAATCCATGCCAAGACCAGGACCAGGATGCGTGCCAAAACAACGCTTGGTTAAAATTTCTAAAGTGCTGTTTGAGCAAAACTGCATAAGGAAGCTTTACAGCCGACAATATAGCCACATTTAGTTCAGTATTTTACATTCCATACACATGATCAGCTGCTACAGAAAGTATAATTGCATTGGTGCTCAAGACCTGCGGTTGTGTTTGACAAGTTGAAGCACCAGTGGGATTATGCAAATCTGTTGAGGATGAACGTCAAACACAAGTATCTTCTAATAATAATACATTCTAATAATATGCCATTTATTCCCATTTTGCTATTGTTTGTTGTCATTTTAATCAACAATCTAAGTTTTTCAGTGGAATATTGATGTATTTTCGATTCTCTGATTGCTTTCCTTTTTTAAACACTTTTCTAAGACTGCTTCACCGTTCAGAGCTAGCGTCGAGGTTATTTAAATATTTGAAAAAACTTGAAACCTTAAAGCCGCAGGAGCCGGAATAATGGGGGGAAAAAAGACTAAATATAAATACAGGTGACCTGATTCCTGTTTCATTCTATTACGGAAAGGTGAAGCCACTCTTCAAAGTTTCTCAGTTGAGATCCAGAGTACAGGAAGAGAGTCAAGTTCAGGTCACATCTGACATAATCTGATCAGTGACTGGTAGTTACACCTGTCAATCATGTATTTAACCTCCCTACCTGTCTGAAAACACCTGTGATTAGACAGAAACCTGTGTCAAGGAGGAGATTTAGTAGATGGCCTGAAAACACAGGGGAGGAGTAGATGCAGAAGTCTACTGTCCACTTGAATTACAACATGTTGAAAGGTAATTATGGAATTATCACACATTGATGCTAAAAAATTACAAAAAAACATCAAACACTGCTTTTATGTTATGTTTTATGTAAAGGGCTTTTATGTTGTATTCATGTTCCAAACTCTGAACAGCAGCACGAAGTCGCTCATCAGAACACACGTCTACCAAAACCACAGATGGATCAACACTGTTTCCACAGACTGTATGCAAAGTAGAAAGCTCATTGTTTACACACATCTATGTAATGATATCAGTTTTGTTCTGCAAACAAAAGCTCATAACTGGTTATACTGACAGTTGGTCAAAAATAACACTGTCATTTAATATTCACATGCTGCTTTACATTGGAGCGCTGTTAGCTGACTTTTATTTTTTTATTTTAAAAAATGTATATATTTTTTTCATCCATACAAAGACATCAAATGACATGAACATCTTGAACAAGGCAGAGAAAAGAGAATTTTTTTTTTTTTTTAAAAAAGGGCCAAAAATAAATAAATACAAGAAATTAAAATGAATAAACTAAACCTAAACAAGATTTCACAGTTATTGTTCTGAGGATATCAGAAACAACAAAATAAAATACACAATAAGTAAAACTTGGGTATAGAGTAGACAAAAATAAATAACTAGAAAAGCACTCGGAGAGCAGACCTCCACCAAGACAGTGTTTGTAATTTTTTTAAGGTAGTGTTTTTAGTTTTTTTTTAGTTTTTTTTTTTTTTTAAAGGTAGTGTTTTTACTTTCCTCCACTTGATGGTAGTGAATGACCTAATATGCAACTCTGTAACACCATGCCCTATCTCACAATGATAAAGAATCCTTTAAAAAGTTCCTTGATCCAGATGGTGATTCAAAACGTCTCCAAAATTTAATCATCTCTTCCTTGACCCAGAGTGGACATACCCTGAAAATTTCATCCCAATCCGTCCATAACTTTTTGAGTTATGTTGCTGACAAACAAAGTCGGATGGTAACAAACAAACAGTAAAACATAACCTCCTTGGCAGAGGTAATAAAAATAGATAAAAAATTACTGTACTTGTACAATTTGTGTTGTCAGTAGCTGCACTAAAGATCAGTTTACAGTAGAATCAGTCAAACAAGATCAGAAATGTCAGTTTAGTCTCAACCGTGGATCAAGAAAGATAATAACATCTCATAATAACTTTATACCTTCATAAGACTCCGAATCAAACTCATCCATGTAGAAGAAATGCAGTAATTTCAACATCAAACTCCATTCTTTTCATTTAGAGTTGTGTCGAGCAGTGAAAACAACAACAGTGTTCCTCGCTTTTATCACTTTGTCACTTTCTTTGACTGTAAAAGTTGTTTCTTAGTGGTTCTCGTCAGATCTCATCCTTTTCAGATGCTTTGATCAAAGACCCCATGGTGTTGATTTTCAACACCACAACAGTTCCACAGAGTGACTCACTACTCCCTCTAGTGGCCACATAAATCGACCAGACCTTTTGTTTTGTTATACTCAGTTCATATGTTCAGTCTAATATATTGGTGTCTTTAACTTCAGAGCTCCTTAATCTAAACACTAATGATAAATAGTGATCTTCCAATCTGGATTTTTTTTTTTTTTTTGCTTCAAATCCAATCAGATTTGCGGGGGGGGGGGGGGGGGGGGGGGGGG
>JAQQZY010000027.1:14584000-14596928 GCA_030068375.1 Ostorhinchus rueppellii | reverse complement strand
GGCTGGTAGAATACCATTTGGGTATGCTGAGCCTAGCTACATGCTAACAAAATAGCGCAGCGCTCCTGGCAGACTCCGGGCATGTGTAAAGACCGCAGAGGTCTCTATAAACTCGTCTCAGGTCAGAGAAGGACATATTTCAGTATGAAAACACGGTGGACTGTTCCTTTAACTATATGTTAGTTTTTGTTTGAAGAAGAAAACTTGATTATTTAAAATACAGATGTGACTTCCCCCTGCGTTTGAGAGTATGGAATATCAGTACTTGATTACTTCACATAACCCTGAAAGTAATTATTGGCTCAGCAAATCTATCTGTCTGTCTGTCTGTCTGTCTGTCTGTCTGGGAGGAGAGAGTGCACTCAGCTCAGTGCTGGTGCTGCTACTGATGATGATGAGATCTAAAAGCAGGGCAGTAGCGATGGAAGATGAGGCTTCAGAGGCAAACAAACCCTTCTCACCAAATTGATGCTTTGATGTGTTTGGAAACCTCCCAAATGGCAGCAGTTCTTCCGCCTCTTACGCTGTTCTTGGTTGTGAATTTGGCCTCAGTTCCCAGACTCTCTCCTTCATTAATATGAAGCCGGCTGTAATTATGCTAAGCTGAGTTCCAGTCTTCACCTGCACGTCTTTAACCAGCGCGTCATGTGACTTGTTGGCAGCTGCGTATTAACTTGGATGCAAAAGCCATGACATTTCTGAATGAAATCGATTTCTGCCTTCTGCTCAGCTTTGAGCCGCAGACGTGATGGCACTGATCCTGCAAATCAGTGAAAAGCCTCGAGACATGAGACAAGAGCAGCTCATCTCCCTCAATAACAGGTGCAGTTGGCACAAATGTTAGGCTGTTCCACGGTGACACACCTCTATTAAGTTAGCAAGGCTGGGCAGTTGTACATTTACTTTATGTACAAGCCAATGGCTGTAAAAGTGTTGGTGCAACTCGATAAATAATTGCACAATAAAAAGGAACCTTCACAGATGAGTTATTCAGCTGATGATTAAAAAGAGGAAATTTAAAGTATTGCTGTGAATTATGATATAACTGCATAGTGCAATGAGGTGAATAATAAAACAGAAATACATTATTCAATTTAGAAAAAAGGTAAATGAAGTTGGTAGCAACTGGAAGAACTATGGAAAATGGAACATGGAGATCATTCATTTTCTGAAAGGCTTAGTCCTCAGGAGGGTTGTAGGGGTGCCGTAGCATATCCCAGATCCCAACAGTCAAAGGTGGAGTGCACCCTGGATGTGTTGCAAGTGCTTGGAAAAATCAGACAACCTATGATGACGAACCTATGAGTGATTTAGATGCACGAGTTAATATAGCACGGTCAGTGCTTGCATTAGGATAAAACAGTTGCAAAGCCTTTTTTTCTTCTTCTGCTTTGTTTTTCCTGGCTTTTATATCTAACAAACTGTAGATTAGTAAATACCGCAGAGAGAGAATTTCTGGCAGGAATATGGCTCCCATGTTACTTGCATCCTTATATCCATGCATGTGCTACTTTGAGTGCATCATGGGAAAGAGATGACACTCACCATGCTGTGCTTTTCCCCAAACAGACGCACATACATAGCCTCAGTATTCAGTAGCATCCCTTTAAAGTGAAGCCGAAACCACTTCCAAATTACTGTGAGCATGAATTTTTCAATCTCAGTCACATGGTTTTTTGGCTCTGAATTCCCTTTTGTGCTTAAAATCACTACAGCTGCCAATGTAGCCTCGCTGACAACACACCGCAGACTCTCACTTACATCTTTCACCCTAATAATGTGCCACACCACGACACAAGTCAGCCTGGTTGTTTAAAGTTTTGTGTGTTACATGGCTTGGTAGTTTTCATTATCATTAATAATGGAAAAGCCACTGAACTTGGCGCAGGCGCTATAAATAAATAAGCCACAGCTCCCGAAGGATTGCTTTGCGCTGGTTTGATAGAAGTTTGTGTGTTTGTGTGTGGGTGAGATGGCCCTATTGGTGAGAGGGGATTATTCTCATGCACACTCCATGGCTAATGAGAGAGGAATAACAACATGGTGGTGTTTAATTGGTCTGCTGTTGGGTAATCAGAATGGATGGCTTCATTCAGATGTGATTAGTACCTGGGTGAAATAGGCAGGCAGGCACTCGGCAGCTTCACTGACCTCCTTTTATTGGATTGTTCTTCACTGAATGTCTGATGATAAGATGCTCTTCCAATCCCCGATGCACTTTTGCACAGCAGTCATTCATAAACCCGGACGAGCACATGACAAAATCCGTCAGCTGTAGAGTACTCTGACACTTTATCACAGCGATAGTAGTTGGAGCAGAGGATGATAGTGCTCTTGTCTGCTATTGAAGTGCTCTCTGAAAGTCCATTTGTGTCCATGTTATTTATACCTGTTTACTTCTGCCTTGTGTGTGTTGTGATGGATTGCAGATGTCTTTGAAGTCGCTGAGAAGTGATGGGCTAATTGAAATTTCATATTGTTCTGCAGGGAGTGTCCATGTTTCTTCAGGATAATGCACTTTCTGTCTTTCCTTATTGAGCTTTTTTGTTTAGATGCATACAGTCACTGGAGTAGGTTATTAGAGCTGCAGTGTGTAGTGACTGACTGGCGATATTCAGAAAAGCTTTGGCATAGGCTGAGGCTTTTTATTTCCCTGTAATTCTCCGCAGAGAGTTGGGGAAACAGAGTGGATGGGATTATAGAACCCCCTCCCTCCTTTATTATAGTGAGGACAATGAAGAGAATAAAGCTTTGCTGGGCTGTTGTTGTGGAGGTCAAATCTCTCAAAGAGTGTCTCCATAGAGCAAGAGTAAGCAAAATGTTTTTAATCAATTTACACATTGTATTTTGTGTAAAGGCATTTTGGGATCATTTACAAAGTATAATGGCTTGCCAGAGAAATTAACATACATCTTTAAACAGGTGCAGAACTGCACTCTTGCAACTTCTTTTGCTTCCAGTACACACACCGGTAGCTGAATCAGTGATTAAATTGTAGCTGCAGTCTTTATCTACAGGCAGGTTTATTTTTTTTCCTAACACGTTACAATGTCTTGACCAAACTGAGAGGAATGCACCAGGAAATGTTACCCAAAAACAGCCTGTGCGTCATCTTGGTGCAGTGACAGTGTTGGAATGTTGTCTGTTGGGACATGAGGTGACAGTGCTGTGTCTCAGGATCAGTCCGGTGTCGTCTCGCACCCTCAGCCGGCGTTCTCCACAGAGATCACACATGCATGTTGTTTCCTCTCGCCTCCTTTGCCATCTCTCTTTGGAGAGTGAGGCTCAAGTTCGATGGGTAGGACGGTGAGCCTGTCTGCTTTGTCCTTGTCCCTTTTGATGGAGTAAACCGGATTTCAGTTTTTAATCAGGCATTGTTCTGAAAACACTCCCTCCACATGAATTAAACAAAACCTAGCATGGGTGCAGTGTGTGCTTCTCAAAAAAGAAAAAAAAAAGAAGAAAGAAAAGATTGTGTGGTTCTGGAGAAAAATGTGGGTGTTCTGTGCATCGGTCATTGCTCTGACAGATCTGAAACAAGGAATGACTCTGCAGCGGTATCACAGTAACTAATGGCAGATGGCAAGAAAATCCAGACTAATTCAAGGTTCGTAGCTCCCTACTCAGCCAAAGCAGGAGCATTAGCATGCCTAAAATTAATAATTCATCATGCCAAAACAGCAGCAAATGGCACCAGCCATGACACAATTAGCCATTGATATTACTGAGGGCCTTGGTGCAGGATTTTTCATTCAGAGAGACTTTAGTGTGTTTTCAAGCTGCATTAAAAAGGTAAAGAAAAGCTTCATTTCTTTTTAAAATTCATGAGTTTAAGATGAAAAGGGGAGCTTTGTATTATGGAACATTATTTTGCTGTGATTAATTTGAGGGTTTTTCTCAGTTTGTGGAGGACTTGGGTGCTGTGATGTCTTTTTTCTGGTTGTTATTTGGCTATAAGAAGGTTATATTTAACATGATTTTGGACCTGTGTTATTACAGAGTTTAAGTAGAAACGCAAAGAATTGTTAATTCATATTCCAATTTGGTGAAATAAAAGATGATCCTCATTTTATCCTGAATGAAAACACAGTCTGTTTGGGCTAATAAGGTATTTTTTCTCACCAGTGTGAGGGAGTTTTTCAGTTCTGTCAGCTTCGTAACTGTGCCTAAGACTATACTACAAGGTGAAATCCTGAATGACTATCCAATCAGCACTAGATCCTTTAATATCTAGAGATATTTCAACGTAATCATTACATTCCTTCTGACCTTCTGTACCTAGCCAGATGTGACTCTGGGTTTTGATTACGGTGTCATCTCCTATGTGACATCGATAGGCTGTTGGTGTTTGACTGCAGGTTGTCGGGCTGAGAAATGTGCCCGGCCCGTTGGAGACAACCAGCTTGAAGGTGGCACGGCTCAGTGAAAACCTTAACAAACAACAGATGAAAGAGAACGGTCTCAGTGGAAATGGCATCCAGTGAAAAGAGATGAGAAATGTCTGAGCAATGATGAGTAGAGGACAAAAATGCAGTAAGTGAAGCACACTGAGCGCACAATATGAAGAGGTAAAGACCCCACTAAGGAACCTGCCCCATGTGTAACGCTTTTTTCTTCTCTTTAATCTTGCTGGTTGTTTTCTTTTCAGGTTAAATACTAACATATTTACATTTCATGAGCAATTTTCTCAAAAGACCTTTGATGGGATGTCTTCACTTGTTGAAGAAGCCTGAATAATGTAGTGTAATGAAGTCATTCATATTTGTGTGTCTTCTGCTGTGAATGATTTAAGGCCATTGCAGTCAAACATCACATTACACAAGGTTGGAAAGGTGAAAGAGGGCCTTAAGATTAACAAGATGTATCAATTGTTCTGTTACTATAATCTCTTCATGCAGTTCTGTCAATTAGCATTCTACAATCAATGACTGGACATTTGGTGTAAATGTCTGGTTAAAGCTTCTATAGTAGTTGTTGGCTATTGTAATGTCATTTTATCTTGTGTCCATAAAATTAGGAACACACAGATTCTACAGTTCTTGGCTGATACCAATATCCAAAGTGCTATTTAGGCCAAATCCCAATTCACCCCTTGGCCCTACCACTTACACCTATTTGGCTGTTTGGCCCTAAAACCACAGTAAACAAGTGCAGCAGTGTAACGAAACAAACACACAAATACTTATTTTCTCCGTAAACAGCTTAATCATTTCAATGCTTGAAGCCCACGCAACAGACGGTTACAGCTGCTGATGGCATGGTGAATTATTTCGGAAACAAAGTTGTTGCATCCGTTTAGCGGCATTGATGATTGCTGATGATGTAACAGGTCTTGAGGTCTCGCAACTCTGTTTCAAGGGGTAGGACGGGGGGGGGGGGGGGTTTGGGGGCATAGTCAGTGATAAGGAAACCCAGGTGCGGACTGAAGGTTGAGGGTTTTTAAATGCCTGCATGGGGGGGGGGGTCTAGATGGCTGGAGAGTCAGCTGTACAGTCAGCTTGTAACTGAAGGGTTGCTGGTTCAATTCCCCGGGGTGGTGGAAAGTTGTTGGCTTATGTGCCCTTGAGCAAGGCACTTAACGCCCTCATTTGCTCCCCGGGTGCCTAATATGTCAAACCCACTGCTCCCAGCATGCAGTGCGAGTGATGCATGATGATCTCGTGATGGGGCAAAGGCAGAAGACAAATTTTGGTGTGTGGTGTATGTTTATGTGTGTAACAAACTACTACTGACAAAATAAAGATTCTATTCTATTCTGTTATATGATGATATGTTATATGAATGAAGCTTCTGCTGTCCGCTAATTCATTATTTTTTTGTTACTGAAATGATTCCGGCTAGAAATAGTTCCACATATGGTTCGAGATATTCTGTTAAGTTTTTCCAGAGATGTCCTATTTTGTCGCATAAACGGGTCCAACCAGTGGATGGACTTAAATTACCCTGGGTCTATCCTTTTTAAAGTTTCATGCAAATAACTGCTGTGGTTTAGGAATTACTGTATTTCCTCAAATAGTTTTTGGGGCCTTTATTACACTTCTTCAATACTGCATTGTGTGTTTCCATGAATTAGATACGTTCTTAATTATGTCAAAATAAAACCCCTGTAGCTCTTCAGTGGGTAGAATCACTGCTCCTGAATCAATACTTTATTGTATGAGCTTTTATTGATTAACTTTTGTTTTCCTCATATGCCTGTAGGTTTCTACAAATAATAGTTTTTTTGAAAAAAAATGAAGACATGCACCTGCAGTGACCAAAACTACAAAATAATGATTCCGAGCGACGTAGAACCATAAAGCGTTTAAAATGGCTGGATTATGTTGTTGAATATATAAAATTCCTCCTGTAGAAATGATCATTGTACATAACCGGCAGTGCATTATGTGATGGGTATCAGAAGTTTATTTGTTATATTTTTTTACCTGGACTGTAACTGAGGACAAGCTTTGAGTTGCTCATGTTCTTCTCACCCATGATTATTATTAGTGACTCTGTTATTAAATAGACTTAATTTTTATTCAAGGAAATACAGTAATCTGGCTGACAGAGAAAAAAACAAACGGTCCAAGAACTGTGATTGACTGTGTCAAATGCTGATATATTGGGCTCATATATTAATTTTTTCAATATCGGCCTTAAATTTTTTTTTTTGTTTTTTTTGGCAAAGTTATAAAATATTTTGATCAGGTACCTGTGTGGGCAGCACTTGAAGTTCAGTAAATTTTAAGAGTCCTATATGTATGTGTATTAATGATTTAATTTATATTGCTGCATAAAAATCTTAATTATCTGAGTGTTTCAATTGTATGTTACAGCCATTGTACTTTAAAAAAAAAAAATCTGCCTTAAATATTGGCCTCAAAAATCAACTGTAGATACCAGCCATCTGTTGAAGAAAATTTTTAAAATTGGCATCGGCCTTAGAAAAATCCATATTGGTCGGCTTCTTTAAAATGTATATTTAATGTGCGTTCCTATAGCACAGCAATCAAGCAGACCTTTTGTGCATGTTGTTCCTCCTCTCTCTACCCACTGGCTTTAAAAGGAATATTTCAAGAAAATCGTGTAAATAAGTGTGTTGTCAATGAATGGAAAAAAAGCTACGTGAATCAACCAGTAAACTACATATTTATAATTCTTCAGTGTGTCTAAAACAATGTACCATACAAGATAAACACCTGAAAACATTTTTGGATTATCCAAAAAGAAATAAAAATCTAATTCAAAGTCTGTTATTTTTGAATGTATGCTGTGAAACAATTAATTTTCACTAAGAGGGTCATTCACTGTAAGTATTTATTGAATATACCTGTGTATATATAAACCTGGTGCTCCCCTGTAATGTCAAAATTGGAAAAATAAAAGGTCTACTTTTTGAAGAAAAATCAATTATATCATGTGTATCAATTGCAGTCAAAGCACAAATATAGTTATTTAAGTGGTTTGTTTAATTACTTTACATGCTCAGAGTGCTATTGTTAGTTGTGCACTGCAGTAGTTTTAAAGACAAGTTACAACAAGAAAAATTACACATTACCTGGTTTTAAACATTTGTGAGTTCAAGGACATAGTACTGTACTGAAATGGTCGGCCTCTTGTGTGAAATATTAAGCTCATGCTGTGGAAAAAATCACAAAGTCACCAAACCCCATAGGAAAACCTCCTTGGGAAATGAATGATTATAATGCGGGGCAGTCATTTCTCTTTGGAGGTTTTCTTTTGCATTTACCCTTTCATGTCAGGAGCCCAGGAAGTGTATTTTGTACTAATAAGAATGTGTCCTCCTGCAGGAGACATGCCTCCTTACCTGTCGAAGTCGCACAGAATCCTGGGAGGTTAGTGTCTGCAGGCTGCAGGAGAGTCGCCCCCTGCCGCAAGTGGAAGTCTGCATCCTTTGGGTACAGTAAGATGCTGTTCTTTAACGATTACATGCACAGTGTTTAGTTTATCCCATGAGCTCAACTGCATTCCCGACACCATAGTAGAGCAGTGTTATGTTGTTGTTTTTTTTCATCTTGTCACAACTCATGTCCATGGTCTGGCAATTAGCCTTTTCATGACAGATGGGTCGTGACAGCTTCACAGTTTAAAACTTTGTTTGTGTCTTTGCAGCTGTTCTCTCCAGCCATCAGCCTTTTATGACACAGCAGTTTCGGTTCCGCTGCGTGGTTTTCTAGATGACCAAATGTACTGTGGGAGGAGCTCATTAGGTTTTAGTCTAATGGAATATGATGCCTGAGAATATGAACCTTCATTGCTCCTCATTACCCATCAGCCTGTGCTGCGCTTGAAGCTCGAGAGATGTGCAGAGGCAGTCTCATCTCTGGGACAGACTTAGGGGGCTTCAAAGGGCTGGAGAGAGTTTCAAAGACGCCTCCTATTGCTTTGTGCTTCATCATCAAATAGCAATGTCTGCCTAATCCATAGCCTACTTTTGGCTCATGTGCAGCCCAAAAATAAATCCCAGTGCATAGTGGGAATGTGTTCTATTTTTAAAGAACAGTGCTCGGAGGTTTCTGATGAGTAAGAACATCTGCAGCCGTGTTTCATGGCACTGTTGCATAAATGAGGAATTCTATTACTCGCTGATTAATACTTAACTCATTTGTGTTTTTATTTATTTGTCCTGTGTGGTTGTTCCTCAATATGTGATTTTCGAGCACAGCCGAAGGCTAATAGGTTAAATGGATCATGACAGTAAACGAGACGACAGCTACAATCAGAGTTTGACTGTTTGACTCCGCTGCTTTGTTTGTCTGTGTTTGGGCGTCTCCATTTAATGCAGACACATCGTTATAATAAGCTGCTAATTACCAGAAGATAACACAGCAACGGGAGCATGCATCCATTAAATACTTGATCGTGTCAACACTGTTGATTTGTTTTTGATGGTTCATTGCGTTGTTGTAGCCTGCAGGTTATCATTTATCAGTTTTTTTCTTTGGCAAAGTTACGATCCTGGTGGATTGACTACAATATTGTACACTCCACTGAATGTGTTGCATTTTAACCCATAAAGACGCAAACATCCACTGTCGACTAAAATCATCTACTGATCTATAATGTTTAATACCTGTTGATCTACGAATCCTATCAATACATGTAAATAATTGGTGTAAAATGTAGTTTATCATCTTTTCATGGTCATCGGATATGATGCATTTGGACGTTCACAGGGTCCATAGTGAACGTGGAAACACTGTCATCTACTACAACAGTGGTTCACCAGTAAAACACATGGAGTTGGAACAATGACAGTGGTTGTAGATACCTATTTTTGAATGCAGTTATTGATATCTTTGCTTAAAAAGTCACTTTTTGTCAGTTTTCTTTGTTTTTGTTCTTTTTTTTTTTTTTTTACCCTCAACTTTAATCTGAGCTTGTATGAACATCTACATGATCATTGTTATCAAATATGGAAAAGTACATGATTTTCACAGAATACAGAGGATAATGGTAGCGTAAAGGGTGATACATTATGTAAAAACGGTTAAATCTAGAGGAAAAGTGATTTGGGAACAGGCACAAAAGTAGTGCTGGGTCTTTATGGGTTAATGGACTGTTCAACACATGAACTGTAACAGGTTCCACTGGAAATTTGTTAAAAATTGAGCTGAAACGAGGAGCAATTCTTTATTCTAAAGTCCCGGCATAGCTGTTATTCTTCCTGTCGCGCTGTTTTTGTGACTTTACGTCCTGTTTTTAGACCGGATGATGAGACAAAGGTCGTGGGCCAGACTTGAATCCAGGATGTTGCAGTTATGCAGCAAGCGGTCAAAACCAATGTCGTATTTTTTTTATATCAGGCGTAAGCCGTGAAAAAATGTCTAAAAGCAATATTGCTTTTGAATGATTGATGCTTTGACTGTATTTTCTGACCGAGTTTGTGTGGCATTTGTCGGAGGGGTGGAAATGAAATATTCATCATTTTGCCATTCTGAGCTGCCATGTTGTGCCCTAAATCATTCCACTTGAGTTAGGTGTATATTGAGTAAGCGCACTGGAGATTTTTAAAGGAAGGGAGTATTTGTATTCAGAGTATTTGTATTTGCTTCACTCAAAGAAAATACTTGCAAAGTGATCTTCCTTGGATTTAGTCATTACAGCCCAGTTATTTTAAGCCTCTGTTATCGTCAGATATCTTTGCATCATCTAAAAGAAATTCCTGCAGACTTTGGGAACTGAGCTAAAGTCAGTATTAAGAATTAATGGGGAAAATTTGGTGTCAGAGCAGTGTGGATCACAGACAGAGACTCACTCATCATGCTTAGTGCCAGAGTTGGGGTGATCTCTGGGGACGGCCAATCACATTCAGAACAGGCAGAGCGGCTTCCAGACTGTAATAGCAGAAACATACCCCAGGGATCGACTTGAATCATTCCTTCTGTTCTATATTTTTTTCTTCACCTCTCTTTTCTTGTTTGTCCTCTTCGTGTTAGGCTCTGTACCTCATCTTTCCTTCTCTCTTTCCTTTCTCTCTGCTTCAAGCCCCAGTAACAAGGCAAAACCATGCAGAAGTAGGTTGCTGCAGCTTAGATATTGCCACTTAAGTCCATTTTATGGATGTTTTTGACTTCATTTAAGGAAAAAAAGTCATGCAGTTTTCACACCGGTTGTTGAAACTGCATTTTATCTCAATTATTTAAATATATCGATAGGACAGAAGAATATATTGATAATGAAGGAAAAGAAAATGGATAATTTTGTGAAATGTACATGGCAGATTATACACATCACTAACGATAGTGTAACAACGAAAGCAAAATTTAACCGTTTCAATGTTCGTCTCCTGACTTCTATACCTCTCCTTATGGCAGATCTTACACAACATTTTCATAACTTTCCCCCTGTAACTGCTGGACCCCCTCCACTGTTCTATGGGCCCCACACAAACACTGGACCCCATGAATTTGTCATGTTCCCCCCCCCCCTTATCAGCACTCCAGGTCAAGCAGTTACATAGGGTAAAAAATTGTTCTGATGATAATGAGTTGGCCTACATTTACCTGGAATGTAAGTGTAGTACATGGATGGAAAGGTTGGCTCTAGTACTTTGAAGCAACGCAAAGCAATTTTGTCCCTTGAGAATTAGGTGGTTCTATGTCCACTTTTTGCAGTAATGGAGTTAAGCATATCAGGACATTCTAAAATCATTTAAGTTTATGTACTGAAGGGCTCGGCTCCAAGCTAAGCATCTACACACTCATGTAATGGTTAAGAATAGCACAAGTTTAGTAATACTTGCTACTAATATTTAATGTTAATGTTTACCACAATATCATTGTTTGTCATTGAAATATTAGAGCTAATAGTACAAGTAAATGTAACACAAGTATTTCCATGCTAAAATTGGTATTTTCAGTGCTGTTTTATGTTATGTCGTCTTATTTTGAAAGGACTCTTCGTGTTGGTAAAGCACATCCGGTCAGGTGGACAAAAGGGGAAGCTCCGGTTCTTTGCCCAGTCATTAAACCACTGACTTGAGGCCTGTACAGCCGCTATTGTTTCTTAAATCGTTTTATTCCCCTAATACAGGGGCAATGGTAACAACACTCACACCTAGAAACCTTTAGTTCTACGTCCTGAGTGGCGCTCGTTTTAAATCAGGTAGTTCTATGTCCAAAGACCCAATCAGAGGCCATACCTGGATCATGTGACATTTGCTCAAAATGGTCGTGGAGCACATGTAAAGCCCAAAATGAGAACTCGTCAGAAAAAAAAACATTCTATTTTGATCCCCTTCTGAAAGTATAAAATACATGTAATCATTGACTAAAACATTCTTAGTTTGTTCATAACTTTTTTTAAAACAACTCTGACATAGAACTTCCTGATTTGGATCATAAGTGGAACCTGTAAAGGCACTAGGTCCAATGTTGGACATAGAGCTTGTTGACCAGGGGACACTTCCAGACCTCTGAATCAGAAAGTTCTATGTCCATTTTTAACTATTTCTATCTCTAAGCCTATGGAGATTTAGAACATGTTAACAATATGTTTAGGGTACCTTCCACAGCCAACACTATTCCACACAAAAGGTGATTGATGACTCTGTAAATATCACAGATCAGACAGGTGGAATTTTCAAACACTATTTTCTCAAAACAAGGAAAAGTGGACATAGAACCAGCTGATTCTCAAGGGACGATTTGTCAATTTCAGCCATTTTCACCAAAATCTTTACGAAAAACCTCTCTGTTCCATAGGGTTAAAAATAATAATAAACTACATCAAAAACTGGCTAATTTTTCAGCATATCAAAAGTTGCTGTTTTCACTTGAAGTTGCCAAAATTAACATTACTGTAGTGTCACATATATTGTTGACTGCAACTACAAATTTTGGTGGGGAAAAGAAAAATCATTAATCAGTCTAGGACTGGGGGATTTCAATATGAAAGAAAGTGTAATTACGTAGGGTAAATTCTCAAGTCATCGTGGCTGGTAATCAAAATGATCTGTCAAGCACAAATGATTTAATATTATCCCAATATCATGCTTGAAGTGATAAAGTGTAAATAATGTTTAAATCCTATGCTCATCAAGGTTGAGATGTAAACCAGTACTCTCTTGGGCAAGTAAAGTATGAGACAAAAATGTAAATGTGAAAGTCAAATGTAGTCTTTTAAAGCAATGAAAGTCAATTGTTTTTTTTGCAGACATCATTGAGAAAAAGTAAAGTTGGTTTTAGACTCCCAAACAGTTATGTATTCGCTACAAATGACAAAATAAGTCTGTCTTCAAGTTTTTTGTTTTTGTTTTTTTTCCACCCAACTTGTTCATAGTCACCTGACTTTGCCTACACATTTAGAGGCATATTTGTTCCTGTGGACTTTCTAAAATAATAATAAGAGTAGTAGTAGTAGTAGTAGTAGTAGTAGTAGTAGTAGTAGTAGTAGTAGTAGTAGTAGTAGTAGTAGTAGTAGT
>JAQQZY010000027.1:14568933-14583900 GCA_030068375.1 Ostorhinchus rueppellii | reverse complement strand
TATATAGCACTTTTCTATGAAGGTATACTCAAAGTGCGTACATTGGATCCATTATTCATTCACTCTCACATTCTCCCACTGGTGGTGGTAAACTATATTTGTAGCCACAGCTGCCCTGGGGCAGACTGAAGTAAGCGTGGCTGCCATTTCGTGCCTACGACCCCTCCAACCACCATCAAACATTCATACACCAGTGTGAGTGACACTGGAGGCATGGAGGGTGAAGTGTCTTGCCCAAGGACACAACGGTTGACCCGGAGAGAGCGGGATTCTAACCGCCAACCTTTTGGATAAAAATATGTAAATCTATAGCACAGATGATTCAATATATACTTAGAGGCACTAAACAAATGCAGGTCAAGGCCATAAAAATATGATAAAGAGAAGGAACTCAACAAAACTGCCGGCAGCAAGCCAGTGGCAATAGGAAGAAACTTTATAGAAGAAAAAAACCTCTGACAGAACCAGGCTCCAGGTAGGCGGCCATCTGCCTCTCCCAGTTGGGGTGAGTGGAACAAGGAGATAGAAAAGAACAGGATAGAGACAGAACAACAAACAGTGACACTGAACGACAGTCAGACACTGAAGTCCAGAACTGGAGCTCCAGAACCAGCGATGCCTGCAGAAATGAGCAGGAAGAGAGAGGACAGAAGGAAGAAGCATCAGCTAGTGGGAGAGGGAACACTCAATGTTAGTGACATATAATAGGAACATATATAAATGTATGGACATAGACTGTGTGTGCTTCTTATCCAGCACACAGTGAATGCCACCATAGAATTGCAATTCAGGCTTTGCCCCCATCTGGGTTAAATAATAGTGAAAAACATTTGCAGTGAAATCCAACTTACTGTGGGATTCAGCACATATGCTTTTTAAACCCATATAGACCCAATAGACCCACTTCCATTTCTGTACCAGTTCCCAAATGATTTTCCCTTCTATTTAAGCTTTGTTTTGTGATTTACAACAAGTCATCATAATATTCACCTCTATATTTTATGGGTTTTTTTGGTTTTTTTTTTATATATAAACAGGTATTTTTCTATATTTATTTTACCGATCATATTAGAGTTAAGGGTTATTATATCAGAAACCAAAAAAAAACCTGAAGAAAAACTTACTTTTTCAGCAAAATATACTGTATCAGTAATTGAACATAAACCATATGTGTCCATCCACTGTCATTGATCCAACTCCATGGGTTTTACTGGTGAATCAATGTTGTAGAAGAGAACGGTGTTTCCACAGTAACTACAGAGCCTCTGAACGTCCAAATGGATCATATCTGATGACCATGACAAGATGACAAACTGTATTTTACACTAATTATGCAGCTCTTCTGTCCTAAAAGCAGGCCAGAAGGGCTACAAATTCAAACCAGATGTAGACTAATGTTATGAAGCAAATTTGGAAACACTTTTGGCCTATTTTAAAAATAAATATTAACTAAGTTGATATAGAAACTATTTTTCAGATAAAACACATTTTATTTGGTGCATGCATACAAAAATCCACATGTAACACAGTAAAAAGGACACAATAATTATGCACAGATAGAAAAATCTCTCTCTCTCTCTCTCTCTCTCTCTCTTATTTATTTATTTATATATAATTTATTTTGGGAACCAAAGTAAATATGCAAGGCAGAGTGTTTCACAAAAATGACAGCTGTTGGAAAATCACGTGAGATTTATTTGTGTTGAAATGGGCAGGTTCTGCAGGTTACACATGAAACCTGGAATGCCAGTGCTGATTCATGAAAAACCTGCATGTGTAGATTAGAAAAACTATTAGGATGGTCAAATTCAACACTCTTTATTTATAGAGGTACATAAGATCATTTAAATTGATATTTTCCAAATCCAATGCACTGACACCTAGGTAGCTTTCCCTGTCCCAATTTTGGTCTTATTTTTGGCCCCAATATTTTATTAAAAATTCATTAATTTTGGGATGGCTCAGAGCAAGAATATAATGTTTTTGGATTTATCTGAGGTCAATATTAGGTACATCCTCGGGAGAGATGCATCTAAATTTCTCTTTTATTTTTGGGTCTAAAAAAGCTGGCAAAGGGCCAGGTGCCAAAATAAACCCAGTTTCATGGAAAGACTCACAAGTATTGATAGGATTAGTGGATCAATGGTTATTGAATATTGACATGAGTAGATGGTGTTGCTTGACGGTGGATGCTTGGGTCTTTATGGGCTAATGCGCCTCCAAGTTTCAGCATCATAGTTGAGCACATACTGTCAACACACAGTTGCTGCAGAGAAGATGACACCTCCAGTGCGATGGAACAACTGAACGTGAATAGAGGTGGTAGATTAAATGACCTCTATCAAGATAACGCACACACAGAATCAACAAACATGTGCCCATAAGCTGTTGAAAGTCTGACCATGCCCAGGAGTACACTGGAGAAACCCGCAGGATGGAAATAAAGAAAAAATGAAATGTCAGATAAAATATAAAGCATAAAAAAGATAAAGGGTAAAACTATGAAAAGTGAGGTACGGGAAGGAAATTGCATTTGGTTATGAATTTTAAACTGGACATTTAAAGCTGCCATTAACTGCAGGATGAGTCAGCTGTCAGTAAAAGGTAAAAATGTAAAATAGCTGCTTGATTGGCTGCATATTAAGCTTTATTTGACCTCAACAGATGATTAAGGCGGTATGAGCAAATCCAGACAAAAAAGTTACATTTGACTATAGTTTCATGTCCTGGTGTGTTACTCCTTTATCAGCATTTAATGTTGGAGCAGTCCTAATGTACATTCCTCTTAAAGGAGTGATATTTTGCTTTTTTTCAATGGAATTATGTATTTTAATACATTTCGCCGTGGTCTACATTAACTGTAAATGCCATGTTTGTTGTATCTGAAGAGAAGGGTAAGATAAATAAATAGGTTTACTTATTTGGGAGCATGAAGTTGATTCCGTTCTCAAAACCAGTTCAGAGAACCAAAAAAACGGAACCGGTTCCATTTTTACGGATGCAGTTCTGTTAACGGATCTCGGAACCAGTTTCTTTAAAGCTTTCTACAGTACTGGGTGTTCCCTCATGGATAAATAAATACAGCAATGATCTGACGTGTATGCAAAAGAAAAGCCTTGGTAATAATAGATGTAAGAAGATGAGAATAATGTGAAAGATATAATAAGACGAACAAGTGGTGCCAGGCACAACAAACCCTGCCCTTTGCACCTATTGTAACTTATTTTAGCATCAAACCAGCTGATGTCATCATGTCTATGCATGTGCTGATATCAGCATATCAATTACCTCTGTATACAGCACTTAACAAATTTATTAGACAAAACAACAAAACATAAATAACTTCATAGTATAGGAAAAACTTGTTTCAAATGAACAATTTCATTGTTATTCATTAAGAAAAGGACCAGTTGGAATAACAAAATAGTCCTTGATGACAAATAATTACCAAAAATGTAAAGATGACAGTTTACATTGTTTTTATGTAGTTTTGCACCGGAATGCAAGATAATAATTGGAATTGTGCAACTTCATTAAAAAAAAACCCCAAAAAATAGTCATTTGCATTTCCCTTTGCATTTTTGGAAAACATGAAGCTTGAAAATGTATGGATGGCAACAATAGTTCTATTTTAGCATTAAAAATATGGTTTTGATAAAAAGACCTTGCATATACTGGTGGATTAACCATTATAGAAACATAAAAAGATATTTAGGTAAACAGAAATACTATTAAATTATGGCAGCAGTGGAAAACACCTTATACTGGGTGGAGGTGGAAGAATACATTTGTTAAGCACTGTATAACCCAAGTTTGGAGTAAATTGAAACAAAATTGATGTTCCTAGAGATATGAGAAATTGTGTCATTTTAAGTAAATGGGAGAAGAATTTTTTATTTTTTTTTAAATTCATAAAAAACTTTCAACTTTGACCCACTGCTCCCAAAATGTAATTGGATCTATTGTGGGTCACAGGCAATCTATAAACCCAGTTTGGTATGAATTCAACCAATAGTTTTGCTGCTGGAGTGTTAACAATCACAGAAATATACAAACCAAACCAAAAGCAATACCCCTTGGTTCCCCTTGGGGGGGCGGGATAAAAATACACAAGACAGATTTAAAAGATGTCATGGGACAAAAATGCTGAAATGATGTAAAAAGTGAAAGACAAAAAACATGACAAAAGAAAATGGGCTGTAGAAGAGCAAGTAAAAATGTGCATCTATAGCAGTTGATGACATTTCTGTCGTTTTAGATCCTCAGGAGACACCAGATTTTTCTTAGGATTCTCTGTTGAATCACTGGTTTAAAGTGATCTATCCTAGAAGAGAAAAGAGGTCTGATATCTGACGGTCGCTATAAATATAGTCTTTTATCACACGATTTGTCCATTCTATTTCTGTTCATCTTAACCAATTATATACCTTAAATGTGTCTGATAGTTCACGATGAAGCCTATTATTACCAGACTCCAATCGGCATTACCTTCCACTTCCCTTCTCCCTTCCTGTTTCTGCTCCCACATGTAAACAAAGGAAAGCTATTGTGAAGAATATCCACATTTTTGTCACTGTACTTATAATTATGTTGCATTTTAGCTGTGTCATTTAACTGCTCCTTCGGTTGTATTGTCTGTATGTAACTGTTCAGCGCTCTGCAGCAGTGAGATAGATGGAGTTAATTTCCACAGGATGTGCATACATACTTAACAATATGGTAGCATTATGCAGGAACATATAATTATAGTGTTCACACAACAGAGGGCAAAGACAGTTAAATATACAGTAAAACCACAGAGCAGTGGAGGTACTTGTTTGGAGCCCATTTGGCTGAAATAACCAGACTCCCACTAAAGCAAACCATCTTATATGATTGTGTTTTGTACATGCAGCCAGAAAAGAAAGTGGGTAAAGTGCCAGTGGAGTAGATGGACTGTGTCCTTTATTATTATTGTTAATGCCTTTTTAGATCAGGAATGAGTTAAAGCAGTCACAGAGAGGTGAAAGCAGGAAGGGTCTTTATGTCAGGATGAAAAAAACTGGAAGTAGAGCAGTGTCACTGAGCCAATGAGGAGACAGCATTGTGGCTTATTGTGAGATGGGATAAAAAGAAAAAAGAGCTCTATGTCCTTTTACACAGAGGAAGAGTCAGAAATCATTTGAAGGCATGTGACTATATTTGGTTTTTGTATGTTCATTGTTGTTTTTGGTTTTTTTTGCCGGTTTTTAAAATCAATTTTAACAGATAAGTATCTAAATCAGGAATATATCTCAAACTCGAGCTGTTTTGCCTTCGGTTGATTTGGGAAATGAATAATTACTGTGGTCAGCCAGCAGTTGAATGAGCTGGAGGGGAAGGGGCCTGCGATTTTTTTTTTTTTTTTTTTTTTTGTTCCCCCTCACAGCTGAAGATAAATCCTGAATATGATGTTAAAAATATTTGACACACAAATGTAGACGGAACTTAAATTTTGAAATCATAGTAAAAAAAAACAAAAACCAAAACAATCCCACCTGGATTTAACTAACCAAATATCTAAGCGTAATCCACTGGATAATGCAGTGATTAACATGTTTTTGTTGTAAAAAGTTCTTGAAGTGTAAGTGATGCAGTGAGAAGTGTTTCATTTCTTAAACAACAATCACTTTAATAGAGAAAATAAACAATGGACTGTTTTTCAATGGAAAAAGGTCAGATTGGTCTTGTTTGGTGGTGCATCAGGGTGAGAAGAGGGTTTTATTAACCTTTGTTCAACCAGGTAAATCAAATGAGAACCAGTTCACATTTATGTTGATGACTTGGCCGATATGCAGCAAAAGAGGAAGACACAAAACAATAAGGACACAACAAAAAACATCAACAGATAATGCAATCACGCATGTGATACTAATCCAGAAAGAGAGTAATATTAGCAATATTTACAGTGACATACTTAAAAAAAAAAAGTCTGAAAGCAGGTGCAATGAGGTCTACTATTGATTTTATTGAATATTTAAAAGGGGAGAATGAATGAACTAAACTTTAAGGTCTGATGCAGATGGTTCCAGTCATCTGCAGCAGAAAACAGAACAGAGGAGCGACCAAAGGAGGTACGTGCTTTGGGTATGAGGAGAACGATGAAACTACCAGAGCGCAGATAATGATTTGTGTTGCCAATATTAAAAAGTGTCTGTAGATATGATGGGGATGAGGTTGGCCGAAGTGATTCCTATGATGTCTAGTGCTGTTGGTACAAGCCTGTGAGTGCAGTGTTAGTATCTGGGATTGGGGGTCACGTCTAGGTTTGGGATTGTTGTATCCAAAAATTGATGGAAATAGATGGGTGCAATATAAGTAAAAAGGCAGTCCAATAACATTTGCTTTAGGCTCATGAAACTATAGAAAAAACGATAGATAGATAGATAGATAGATAGATAGATAGATAGATAGATAGATAGATAGATATAGTCATGTCAATGCATGTGCTGATGTCAGTATTTCAGTTGCTTCTACATATGTCTCAAGTCTGAAGTAAATTGAAACAAAATTGATGATTTTATAGATATTTGAAATTTTGCCCATTATAAGTAAATGGGAGAAAAAATAGATTTTAAAAAATTAATCAAAAATGTTAACTTTGATCTACTTTTCCCAAAACATAAGCAGATCTATTGTGGGTCACTGGCAATCTATAAACCCAAATTTGGTATGAATTCAACCAATAGTTTTGCTGCTAGAGATATGTAAAATTTCACCTATTATAAGTAAATTTGGGGGGGGGGGTCAAAGATTTGGTCAAAAATGTAAACTTGGACCTACTTTTTCCAAAATGCAATCGGGTCTATTATGGGTCCCTGGCAATCTATAAACACAGTTTGATATGAAATAATAATAATAATAATAGTACATTTTATTTGTAAGCGCCTTTCAAGACACCGAAGGACATTGTACAGCAGAAGATAATAGACGATACATAAAATACAAAGAAGTAAACAATTTGATTGAAAAAGTGCAATACACAAAAATGACAGTGTAAAATGTATGATGGGTGAGGTGAGTTTTGAGTCTGGATTTGAATGTGGGGAGAGAGTCTCTGTTACAGATGGGTAGTGAAATTCAACCAATAGTTTTGCTGTTACAGTGTTAACAAACAAACAAACCAAATAAAAAGTAATACCTCTTGCTTTCCTTTCAGGGGGCGGGGTAATAAAAGTCAAAGATATAAGCGGGATAAAAACATATAAATATATCGTTTCAAGCATCAAAACTAACCCTAACACTTTGGCCCTTGCATGTTAAACACATTAACTATATTGCATTTTATTCTATTTAAAACAACGTTGTCTGGTGTTTTTGCAGCAGATCTTCTGTGAGCGCTCTGTAATTAAATATGAGTATCAGTTGTTTAATGTAAGAAAGATCAACTTCCTCTATCATAGCAGTTTCTTCAGTTCTATTAACCATGTGGAGGAAAAAGCATGTGTTAACTGATTGAACTTGTGTAGGAGGAGATGGTGTCTGTGCAGTAGCTGCTGTATTCATCGCCTGCAGCTGCCTTCTAGTTCAGTCCTGTCCAGAGTGAAGACCTCTCTGCACCCGTCAAGCCCAGCTCAAGGCTGAATGAACGCTTTTAAATACCCATGATGCTTTCTCTCTCTCTCGCTCTTCTTTTTTCTCCCTTCGCGACTTTTTTTTTGATTCCTTTTTATTTTCTCCAGATATTCTCTTTCTTCTTCCACTCAAAAAACATCTGCAGCTCTGTGTTCCTTCAATCGCTCAGTCGGCCGTTTTTCAGTTTCTTTCTCACCGTTTTCTCAATTAATGAAAAGATAATTGAAAGGCCTGATTTATTTATTTATTTATTTTTTTCCTCCTGGTGCAGTGTAAATCTCTTAAAGCTCTGCTCGTCTTTCCAAAAGGTTGCGAAGCTGGTAATCTGGTTCTGGCTCATTTATTGGTACTCTGGCTTCTGATTTGGCATCTGACCATTGAAAGAGATCTGAATCAGGAGCTCCATTTCATGTACAAATAATTCAGTCTGTATAAACATCATTCAGGTCAGTGACTGTTTGAGAACCTGTGATTATCTCCAAGCTCATACATAATAATACTGCAGAGCGTATTGATTCGTGTGAATGGCCTGCCTTGGTCACAGACCCCCATTGTGCTGCAGGGGGGGAATATGGTCAACAAGTGACGTGCAGTAAAAAAAAAAAAAAAGTTATTACGAAATGGGGCTGCAATGATGGCTGATAAAATAATTCATATGCGAGTTTTGGATATATGTACTATATTTTTATAGTGTGATGGTTGTATTTATTGACACATTCATTCTTCTTTTGTCTATTATGTCTATTATTTACACTGTCAGCTAAAACACTTGTTTAATTTCACTTGTGTAGATTTTAATATTGCATTTACATTTGTAAATCTGCCAAAATGTAAATGTAAAAATGTAAATTTTAATATTGAACAAACAATTATCATTATAAGTGTCTCTGCCTTTAGAGGGGTAAAATGATCTGGTGTTTATGCCTGATATTCATATTATAATCTATAGAGGAGTTTCAAACTATAATTAATGTCTTTTTTATTATAGTATGTTTTCATCTTGTTTGTCTTTTATAAGTACTTCCGATTCGGATTAGGGGTTACATTAATCCTGAAAACACTAATAACCGTTTCTCAGGACCAAAAATCTGCTTTTAAACCAGAAATTGACTTTTATTGTGATAATTTTCAATAATGAGTAAATGTTTATTTTTGGTTTATTGGCCAACTGTAGCTGCAGATAATGAGTATTTTTCATTTAATAGTGAATATTTTCCAAGTTAAAATACACACCTGCCTTCTGCAGCTGTCTCCTCTTGGTCCAAATCAAGAATTCAATATAAATATAGAAAACCCTGATGTCATTTCAGGCTGTTATTTAATCTTGGAGGAAATTTTCTACAGCATGAAATCACAAAAACTATCAGATTTCTTCAATTTTCACTCGGGGCCAAAAATCTTTAAACCATGATTTGACCATTATTGTCAAAATTTTTTCTAGCTGAACCATTTGTGGGTTTATTGCACAACTGCACAAATGAGTATTTTCATTTGCTGGTGAATATTTTCCAAATTAAAATACACACCTGCCTTCTGCAGCTGTCTCCTGTTGGTCCAAATAAAGAACCAGGTATAAATATTGATGAATCTGACATCATTTCATGCATTAAAAAAAAAAAAAAATAATAATTTTCAAACTTTTCAGATATAATACAAACATACAAAATAATAACAATACAAAAACAGTCGCAGTACAATCACAAAACCTCACAATACAGTGTCGCAGACCAGATGATATTGACAAGGTATAAAACAAGAGATTTTAGTCATGAACTCTCAACATCTTACTTGAAGCGGTAGTACAGGGTTACTCAGTCATGTTTAGAGGGAGGTTTTCCATACAGGAAATAAAAGGCTGCCATATTTTATTAAAACAGTCTGTCTTGTTCCTCAGTGCATAGGTTATCTTTTCCAAAGGTATGCAACTTTCATGCTTTTTTTTTTTTTTTAAGTGAAGACATTTAAACTTCCATATCTCATATCCAGCACCAATTGACATATCTGAATCAGAATCCCAGATTTAATCCTGTATGCCTGTGATTAGTCACAGACCTTCATCATGGATAGATTTTCACCAGCGTAAAAACACATAGGAGTAGATGCTGAAATCTCTTTATCCTCTCAGACCACTTGAATTACAATATGTTATAAAGTCATTGTACAATTTTTTCTCCGGTGACGTTCGAAAACTGCCAAGTACTACAGCATTAATCACCTATTAAGTACTATATTGTATAAAAGTAAGGAGACATGAATTCTCCTGCGGCCCAAGGTAATGTCTTCATAATCAAAACCTAAAGATCTTTCACTGCCTCATACAAGGGAAATAAAAGAAAGACGATGTGAGAAAGCACAGAAATGATTAATTATCACCGTAGAAGAAAATGATTATTTCGTTGTTGTTGTTGGTGATGGTGGTGTAGTTTCCATATCCAGGTTCATGGAGCCTGTGTCATGTTTATTCCACTGCAGCATTCTCCTCTACAAGGTCTTGACAGTATCGGAGGTCATTGGGAAAGGGCTTAATGACACAGTAAACATTTATTGTGTGTGCCTGCGAACAGGCATGGGTAAATGAAGGTGCAGTTGTTGTGTGGAAAAGCGATGGTAGGATTAGAATGAGAAAAGGCAGCAATGAAATCACCTTGAAAGCATTTTACCTCCCGTTAAAGACAATCGTACTTTTTTTTTTTTTTTCCCCCCTTTATTGTCTCTCTTTATTTGCTACTGTTAGTATTGTAAACTTTTGATTCTACCGGATGGGAAATAACAACAGTGGGATGATTTAATGGGCCCATGAAACACAGGGCCCACTTTTATAATGTGTCTGAACTCTTGGGAAAGCTCTCTGTCGTCTTTGATGTTTGCAGCTTCTGTTTCGTCATCACATTTTCTAAGAGTTAATTACTGCTCCATGCTGCGCTGTGAAGCTGGATCACTGCAACACACAGTTTCAATTCTTGAGTGAATACTTCCATGTGGCTCATAAGTTTCTCTGACTTTAAGTAACAGACAAGGAGGAAAAGGGTCTTTTTGTAGCTTTTACTTCATTTGTTTTTTTTTGTTCTGTTAGGCCTGAGGAGAAATGCACGAGTATTTTTATGTGCATACCATCCTAAAATTAATAATGAATAACCTCGATAGTCTTGTTAAAATTGTTTTTATTCATTTTTATCAGCAAGAACAGAAACAAACCGATACATATGTACACAAGAAACAAAACCTAACATCAGAGATTAAACAGAAACACAACCATGAAATCCTAATAGTGTTCATCAGCTCAGTGCTGGTCTGTGAAGCTATACAAGGCAAAAAAGAACCATAAACAAAATAAATCACACTGACCTATTGATGCTGTCAAAGGCACAGTGGTTAAGTGGTTAACCCCTGTTTGGCAAGGTGTCCTTGAATAAAATACAGGGCACTGCTAAGATGAAATCGCAAAAATCTCAGTTGTGTCCTATAAAAACAATAAAAAGTGGATAATTTTTGCACAGATTTGGGCAACAAAAATCCACTCAATTTTGCAGCTTTGCATTGGATACTGACCCCTTCATTTTTCTGCTCATCAGAACCTCCACCATCAAAACCACATTTGGACAACGGCTAGTTGGGGTGGGAATCAAAAACCAGTTGTGACTTAGAACCAGTTCCAGTTGACAAATTGCAGTTCTACACCTCCAGCTTTATCAGTTCTTCTTAAAAATTCTCTAATTTCTCAGCACAACGTTTTCTGGCTTTCCTTACATTGCTTCGGAGTACATTCAGTGTTTCGTCTACCCGTGCGTCCTGCCTCCCAGATGCATAAAATTGGGAAAGGACGCAAAAAATAGGAACAAATGAGTCCCAGGGGATGCGAAGATAAAACAAAATTTATGCATTTACTCATGACAGTTCAAATGGGTCCAAACGAGTGAGCTTCAACTTTTCAAAGGCGCATGATATCTGGGGAAAAAAAACAAAGGCGAAGAGGCTTTATGAACAGAAATCCAGTGACTGACCTCCAGAGTAACTGGACAATATGCCACTGGTGTGATTTGTCTGACACTCACCAGAAGTGCCACCACTGACCAGTCGGGATCAGACCACCCTAACATGTTTTAAAACCCTCATTCTCTCAGAATATTTACATTTGTTCATTAAACAGTTCAGGAAAATGAGATTGTATTTCACTTCCTGTTTGTGAGGGTACAATGGTGTATATGTGTGACATTGTGAATGATTTGATCTGGTAAATGGTTAAACAAGCTCCACTATGACCTGCCAAACTACTTATTCTTTTCCCACTCAAAAAGCACTCAGGAATCAATAGAGTTGACAACCAAGTGGATTGGTAAGCAGAATCGACAATGGCATTGATATTGATAAAATCCTATTAATGCCCTCCCCAAACGGCTAGGGGTAGGGTATGCTAAACATCAGGATATCTTCAGTCCCTGCCCAATATAAGAGGAAGTCTCTGGTAAAAATGTGCATGTTTGGATGTATGTTGTGTGTGCTTTTGTATGTTTGATCATCAAAATCTGTTGCTCTTTATCAGGATTTGACTGGACTGGGCTAAAAAAACCCACATATTTATGAGAAATTGGTTGTGTTGTCAATCACTAAGCATGCACAGTGGCCAAGTGGAGTGGAATTTGCATTTTTATGATGCTTTCTGTACAGAATGGACTGAAAGGAAGCACCTGATGCATATTTTTGTACCATGCATGTGGCCATATTTCTCACTTCTTGAAATAAAATGTAAACTTTAGTGTTAAATTTTTTGAGATGTCCTGTACTCATGTTCCACCAGAAAAGTAAATATGATTGTTTGTGCCTATACATATTGGCCCTCCATTTACTTCAATCATATACTTTTTGTTTATAAAAGGATAAAGACTCTACTTCTAAAGCACAACATGAGTTGTTACAGGGCTACCATCTTAACAGGACAGAACTGAGACCCACAGCACTGTAAATAAACAAGCTCCACAGCCATTAGATTCCTAATTAATAGAATTTTGAGACTATCGTCAGCTTAGGTAGAACTTAAATTAAGACTAATGCTCAAATGGAAACATCTGAGTCACTTAAAATGTAAATTAATTACCAATTTGTTAAAAAAATGGGATGATTAATTTACAAAAAAAATAATTTACAAAAGCACTTGTTTTAGATTCCTGGTTTCATTTTGTAGCTGCTACACCTCAGTGACCGTTCTCACTAACCTATCGTAAGATGTCTCTTTTTATATCTACATTTCTGTCATTAAATGAACCACTCTTCACTCCCTATATTCAGTTGTAACTGCTTTTCCATTCATGAAGGATTATACCTACGGTACGAACCGCTCTGACTGATTTAATCACTTCTCTCGAATGAAAGGAACATGTCTTTTACATTTGCAGTTAAACTCATTTTATCAAAACAGACAGATGTAAAACACTAAGGATCTTATTGCTGAACCTCTATTTGAGTAAATCACCGTCTATTAAAAATTATAGTAGCCTGAGCATATGTTTCAACGTTAACTTCAAATCCTATTAGAATCCTTTTACCTTTGCTTTAGATAAAGCTCTATCCCTCCTGCCCTTATTTAAAGGCAGGAGCATATGAGTCTGTGTGGAAGCCTAATATTACCTCCACTGTTGTATACTATGTCATAATACCCAAGATGTCCCTTGACATACTATTATCACTGTAATGAAGTCACATACTGTACCATACTTAAACCCACAGCAGCCAGCAAACCCTATCAGCAATTGTCCATGACATTATCTATGGCATGGTCATGCGTAAACACATAGTGTATGTCTGAAATATAAATTAGATTTTTTTTTGTTTTTGTTTTTTAATCAGACTGGATAAAAGAGCCCTGTTGCAATCTGCTGCCTGCATTCATAAAAAATCCATCCGTTATAACACCATGCACGTTTGTTTCTTTTCCTTTGAAAGGCAGTGGCTTGTGTATCAGTCAAGGCTGAACAAGTGCAATGTGTCTGTAGTAAATGCATCCCCTTCAGCAGTAATGAAAAGACACCCAGATGTCTGGTGACAGTACACAGGTGTTACATTTCAAGACAAGATCATGTGTGACATTAGTGTGATTTTCAAAGCCTGTAGGTGATACAAGCAAATCAAATGCACCCCGAGTCCACGCAAACGTGTCTTAGCATCTTTTTCTCTGACTACTGCTTTGCTTTCTCTCTATTACCCGCTGCCACTTTCCCTGGTAAATTAGATATAGTGAGAGATTAGTAATATTGTGCAGTTTTCTCACATAGCTTATCCTTTCATCAGCTCCATGCCACAGTAATATCAGGCCTCCGAGTGCTTCAGATCTATCTCCCAGTCTGATAGGAGGCATTTGCAATTCCATAGCTCAGTATCGCTGCTCAGATCGAGCACAGGGAATGCTCAGAGGGATGAGGTGAGGGAGCAAGGAGTAGCACACTTCTCCACAGGAAATAAGGCTGGAGAGTATGATTGCTTGTTCTCAGCTCTACTGCTCAGGAAGTGGGATTTATATGCGTATGAGCAATGAGATATTAAACAGATGCGGCAGCTGTTTGTATGATCTGTTTGTGTGGGGGTGAAAACCCAAGCGAGTGGGGTGAAGAAAGTGCAGATTACAAGATGACAGGGGGATTAAGGAAGCAACAATAGTATTTTTTTTTCCACGGGAGGTCATAAGATGCATAGATGAAACATGCACAAATGGTACAAGATAAAGGGTCTGTGGAGTGGCTTTTTGCAGTGCTCTTGTATGTGAGATTACATAGTGATGGAATAATAAATATTAAATTGGCCTTTGACAAAAGATTTACATGCAGCAAGTGAAAAAAAAACAAAAAACCCGCCGGTTTCATTCTTTTTTAAATCTTCAACCAGGAGGGATGATTCTGTTTTATCAGTGTTGGCGTTTCTGCCTTCTCTGCTGTAATAAAAAATTAGTTTATTGATGTATATGTAAGATCTTGTAATCTGAAAACGGTTCTTTGGTAGTTATAACAGTAACAGGCTGATGCTGTTTCCTTGGAGATTCTTTTACATGTGACCTTCATCTGTCAACAGCAACTCTGAATACTGACATCTGCTGAAGACAATTAAATAACAAAAAAATATGACACGAAAATGGATCAACATCCCAAAGTCTGACTTGGAACAGACCACTGTATATACCATATGTACATGTACAGTGAACATACTTTTCTCAGTCTAACATTTCTTGTAATTTCATCTGTCTTTCTCCAGTTGTTACGTACTCTTCCAACTTTTGTTTTTGTTGTTGTTTGGTGATATTGCACATATTGTGCATGGGTGCTTCTATGAAACTGGGTTCATTTTGGTACCTGGCACTTTGCCAGCTTTTTGGACCCAATAATAAAAGAG
>JAQQZY010000027.1:14543342-14568833 GCA_030068375.1 Ostorhinchus rueppellii | reverse complement strand
TATATATAAAAATTTAATTTAGTGTCCTTAATCGATACCATTATGAATTGTATCCTTAACCCTTAAAGACCTAAATACCCACTATCGGCTCAAAACATCTGGGCCCGATCAGGCGGTAACATGTGGAAACATCTGGTGTTCAACAGTCTGTCGTGTAAGCAGAGTAACTTATATGCATGTATTATATATTTGAGCATGTATTTATAAGCACTTTAACATTATGTATAAGAACATTTGGGGAGATAAAATTTTTAGGTGAAAAATATCAAATTACTACTCTGTAAAACATGGACTTCAATTTTTAAAACTTTTTGCAAACATTCAAAACATGCGGTTATTGACAAAAATTGATATGAAGTAGGACAAAACCTTTTTAGATATTATGTTCAGCTATCCTGAAAATACATTTTGGAGTAAAATATTGAAAAGTCTCTGTTTTATTGACATGAGAATATGGTAACATGTGGACAGGTTGCCCTAGTAACATGTGGATGACTTGTAACCATTGTATCCATCACCCAAAATGTGTCAATTGATCATTACTTTCAGAAAGTTTCACTCAAATATCTGAAGTATTGGCAACTTGAAAATTAAAAATTGATATTTTGTGGTAACGCATGGAATCACAAATGTTCACTCATAAATATCAATAATATTCACAAAATAACGAAAATCTAATACTTGAAACTTAACAATCATCTACATAATCAACAGACTGAACAAATTTTCACTTTTTTATACATAATTTTTAGTTTCTAATTTGATATTTTTATGTCTGAGACATGGCTATAGTGTAAAAAGGACAATTGATAACATCAGTTGGAACTTTTTTTTTCCCTATGTGATATTTTAAAAAGGATAACAGTTCCATAAAATAGAGATCTTTAGCTAAAAAAAATGAACCCGCTTGATACATGATGTGTGCAAAATACTTTGTCATGTTGTTGACTTTTGCTTGATCAGACCCATCTACTGATCTACAAGGCTTAATAACTGTTGAAACACTAATTCCATCAATAGATGTAAATTATTCAGGTAAAATGCAGTTCCTCCATTTTTCGCCATCATCAGATATGACCCAGGTGGTCATTCAGAGATTCCATAGTGAATGTGGAGACACTGTCATCTTCTACAACATTCATTCACCAGTAAAACCCGTAGATTGACAAATGATTGTACATGCTTGTTTTTATGTTCAGTGACTATATTTTGCTTAAAAAGTAACTTTTTCTTAAGGCATCTATAAAAATAATTATAATAGCTTCTGAATTTACTCGGAACTTTTAAGAACATCATCATTATCAGTAAATTAAATAGAGGAAAAACCCTTATTTTCACTTAAAAATATGAAATACTGAGTAATATAATGAATTCTCAAAAATCACAGGAAACATTTGTAACAAACATCATTTGGAAATCATCTTAAAAATAGTTCTAGGACTTAAATTGTTATGAATTGAACTGAACAGATGTTTGTTAAAGAAAACAGGAGTTGGTGTAGATGAGATGCAGCTAAAGATGTGTGGCAGAAGGCTAGAGTTTGCAGATAATAAGCAAACACCTTGAAGGACGTTATTAAAAGGTAACATCAGGGATGCTGATCTGATGTGCTTATCTTCATGTCAGTATTTGTGGCACTGTCTTATGAAGTCTGAAATCCTGTGGTGGCAAATAAAGCTGGGCGACATCGCGTTAAATTGATTTATTCGAATTTTTGTTTTTGATGGGAAAAATGTCTAAATGCAAAATTGAGATTAGTGCCTTGTTTGCTGTCAGTCAAGCGCCGGCGGCAGCAGTTCTTTGTAGTTATAACGGTAACAGGCTGATGCTGTTTCCTCAGAGATTCCTTTACATGTGAACTTCATCTGTCAACAGCAACTCTGAATACTGACATCTGCTGAAGACAATTAAATAACAAAAATATGACATGAAAATGGATCAACATCCCAAGGTCTGACTTGGATCAGACCACTGTATATACCATATGTACATGTATAGTGAACATACTTTTCTCAGTCAGTCCAACATTTCTTGTATTTTCATCTGTCTGTCTCCAGTTATGCATTATCCTCTTCCAACTGCTGGTTTTTTGTTTTTTTTTTGGTGTTTGGGGATATTGCACATATTGTACATGGGTGCTTCTATGAAACTGGGTTCATTTTGGTACCTGGCACTTTGCCAGCTTTTTGGACCCAATAATAAAAGAGAAATGTAGACATATTTCCCCCCAGGATGTACTTAATGATGACCTCAGATAAATGCAAAAAAAAAAAAAGTACTCTTGCTCTGAGCCATCCCGAATTTAATGAATTTATAATAAAATACTGAGGCCAAAATTAGGACATGAAAAGCTACTGAGGTGCCAGGGCATTTGATCTGGAAAACATCACTTGAAATTGTCTTGTATAGCACTATAAATTAAGACACCGTGTTATATTTGACGATCCTAGTGGTTTTTCAAATCCAGACAAGCAGGTTTTCCAAGAATCAACAGTCTCATTCCAGGTTTGCGTGTAGCACATCGTGTCCACTGGCGTTACATGCAGAACCTGCCCATTTAAACACAAATAAATTGGGAGTGGTTTTGCAACAGCTGTCATTTTTGTGAAACACTCTGCCTTGCATAATTAGTTCGATTCCCAAAATGTAACTGAATAAAAAGATATTCCAAAAATTAGCAACGTGTCATTTGTGTGTCCTTTTTACTGTTGCATACGGATCTTTGTATAAAAATATGTTTTATCTGAAAAATAGTTTCTTTCATTTCAGTAATTATTTATTTTAAAATAGACCCAAAGTGCTTCCAAACTTGCTTCATAACATTAGTCTACATGTTTTACACATGTCTACATTTTTAGCCCCTCTGTCCAGTTGTTTCACAGAAGCACCCACATGGGAAAAAAAAAGTGCTTCCAGACACATTCATCTTGATGACAAATTCAAATATACATAAATTTCCAGCAGTGTGTGAAATTTAAAGTACTACTACTACATGTGGACAGTGGAGTTCCCCCTTCAAAAGGAAAAATTTTGCCTCATCATATTAGTTTCACCCTATAAATAAGAATTCACTATATGGGCATGTAATTCCAGTAGTTAATGTCATTCTGCATAATGTACCTGATGTCAGGTAACATATTAAACAATGGATTAGGCCTAAATAAATGTATACTGTAGCTGATATAGTTATTCATCGAATTATTCCTATTTATACACATCAGTACTCACTTAAATAAGGTAAAATGATTATATACTGAGTCCCAGCTACACTTTATCCATCAACAACAAATCACATTGTCACAGTTATTTCATGAGAAGAGGTAAAAATATTGTATATCAACTTTATGTGCATGAGGCGTAGTTTTAATTAACCCAAGAGCACTATTGCCAGGTCATTTTCACCCAAGCAAATGCATTTACATGATTTTCAGTATGTTGCGTTTGTCTGAGTGTCAAGGAGTCTGTGCCTTCACCAGGGAAGTGTCACATGTCCCGAGAATGGGTGGACCAAAGACCAAGTTTCCAGTATCAGTATTATTATTTTATTTATATAATTTTTAAAAAAAAATTTTGTTCTTGAATTCCTAATGTTTTAGTAATTTTGGAGCATTTTGTTACACAAATATGCAGACATGCTAAAGTTGAAATAAAAGAAAACCACTCTAATTTGTCATGTGTTAATCTATTTTTATGACCAGTACTTTTTTGTTGGGTATATTATTTCGGGTAAAAATCACCTGGCGATAGTGATGGTGTTACTTTTTTATAGCGAAAGTGTTCTAGGGTTAAGAAACATATTTATGAATCATAGTTTGTCCCAACTTCACAAAAAGTATATCTATACCAGGTCTCGTAATATTTAGTCCATTTCGTCCAGTCGTAGTGCTTGAGAGGAGCTTCGGCAGAGTCCTGCAGGGTCAAGAGCAGCCATTTCGTGACCTCCCAAGCAGCTCTTTGTTTGTCCTGCTATGAAACACTCGTCTGTCTTCTGCCTCTGATGTTCTCAGGCTTGAGGCCAAGTCACTGACAGAAGGAGCCTTTGCACAGTACCATGCCCTCTGCCAGAGAGCCACAGAAAGGCTGGGCTGCATCATTATAAGAAGGGGGAAAAAAAAAGAAAAAAGAAACAGCAGGGAAATGAAACCTCTGTTCTCTCAGAGCGAAGAGGTCACTAGATCAGGAGGGTTCAATTTTTCCAGCTGGTTACGGTAATTGAAGATTATTTTAATAAAGCAAGGGTTTATATAGTGACTTTTTTTGGTCTGTAAACTCACAAATTGAATTAACATATCCATAACAAATTGAAACAGCTGATTGTACATATAATAACTCTAAATTTCACTAAATTCCTGACATTTTCTGTGCATTTACTTTGCATTGCTTTATAATATGTGATGTTTAATTGATGTTGAAGTATTAATGCAAAGAGGCATGTTTTTACTGAGCAGGTACATCACATCATAGCCCTCCTGAGACAAACGTTTTCCCATCATTTATAGTGGTGTTGATAGCTGCAGTGTCCTAGAAGAAGTAATGCACTGCCATCTAGTGGATTGTAGCTCATAGTGCGCCAGACTCCACTTTTGCCTACTTGTCTCTGTCTGATGTGTTTAAAGTGGGCTGAGGACCCCTGCTGAGCGGCTCAGCTGAGGACACGATGCTTCCTACACACACACACACACACACACACACACATCACCAGTACTGTTGTGTAGACAAAATGCAAAACAGTGTCCTCGTACTGATGCACAGTTTGGTTCAAGCCTGATAAGATCTAAAATAGCCTGTCACTCCTGAATGGGGGAAAAAAAAAAAAATAGAATGGGAATAAAGTGCTGCATCAGGTTTTAGAAGTTTAAGCCGTGAGAACTGGCTGGTTTGTGACCCCTTGCACTTGTATGTGTGGTATCTGTCTTTATATCAGAAAAGAAAGACTGCCAGTTCAGCTAGAAACAAGCCATGTCAGGGAAGTCTGACGTACGTGGTTCTTAAAATCCAGCTGAGCATCTCTTCATTCTCTTGCATTTTTGTCTTTTAAAGAACTTCACGCTGACAGATTTATAGAGCTACAGCTTTGGGTTTGTTGTAAGAGCCTGAGATCTCCACCAGCTCCAGTTTGCTCAAGTGATTTTTTTTTTTTTCCCTTTTTTTTTTCTTGGCTGTCAATAAAATCCAAATGAAGATGCCCACTCCTCCTCCTCCTCTTCCTCCTCCCCCATTTGCATTCTGCTCCCTCTTCAACCAAGCTATCAAACTGTTTTTCTTACATTTAGAGAATATGGTCTCACTAAGAAAGCTCCACAGATAACCGCTCTGTTGGAAAGAGAGACGAGAACCAATTAGGATTGAACTCATCAGTATGCATTTCCTGTGTGTGTTAACGCCTGTGTTGTC
Source organism: Ostorhinchus rueppellii (assembly GCA_030068375.1). Classification (NCBI taxonomy): domain Eukaryota; kingdom Metazoa; phylum Chordata; class Actinopteri; order Kurtiformes; family Apogonidae; genus Ostorhinchus; species Ostorhinchus rueppellii. The sequence continues at coordinate 14,563,439 of JAQQZY010000027.1, read as the reverse complement.
TCTACAGTTCGTGCTCTTTGTGTGTGTATTTACTATACAGTATTTGTGCAACCAGGCTAGAAAGCCATTTGCATACAGTCCTGCACAGAAATCTGCTGCTTAGTCCACCGGCCCACATCGCACACCGAGGCCAGCTGGATTAGAAGAGGCCATATGGTGACGGAGCAGAGTGGGAAGGTTGGCACACAAAGGCCAATGTATGCAAAATCTGTTTCTCCAAAAGGCCACATAGCAGCATGACCTGATGACTCTAAAAAAAAAAAACCCCATCTCATATACTACATGCTTCATGTGTGGATGTGTGCTCTCCATCACCCAGTGAAGGATGATGCAGTTTTGTGTTGAAAACCTTATTGCTGAAGCTATGAATTCAAGGCTATTTGTCAGTTTGAAGGAGCATCTCGCTCACTGCTTCGCTCCTCTGTCGAAGTGTGTGCCCAGACTACTAACACTCTGTTCAGGAGTCGTTGATACTCAGTCGGTGGCTAACAGTGGAGCTCACCGTCGCTCCAGTCAGAGCCCCTCCCCCATAACCTTTTACCGTGTGTGTGTATAGACATACACTTTCTCTCCTCTTCCTGATTTTTACAAGAACATTCACACACAGGCCCACATTGGTCAATAGTCAACCCTGAGGTGAAATCATGTCATGCTTCTGTATAATTGAGCTTGAATTACGCTCAAACACCTCACTAATTATCGGCCTTTGGGATGAAGGTGACATTACAAGTCATGCTCAGAAATAATTCAGAATGAGGAGTTAATAAGACTTTAAGTGTGAAGGCCTGCTAGTTAATAGCTGCACTCCTGAGTACAGAGCGGACACAACATGGCGATGGTGACATTGAAACTTTTTCCTCAGAGGAATTATAGAAGAAGACAGAATATCAAATTGGTATGTCTTGTTTACTGAACCTGTCTCCCAATAGTTTTACTCTGTTTTTGTGTGTACACTTGTGCCCATAAGTTTACATACCCTAGCAGAATTTGTGATTCTTTGACTATTTTCCAGAGAATATGAATGATAATACAAAAACTTTTCTTTCACTCATGGCTAGTGGTTGGGTGGAGCCAAATGTGTTTGCACTTTTTAAATCATACTGACGACAGAAAACTATCCAAATGAACCTGATCTAAATTTGACATGCCCTAGTTCTGAAGCCTCTGTTTTGGTCCCTTTAACATCAATGATAGTTTAAAGTCCTTTGTGGTTGTTGTGGATGAGGCTCTTTAGTTTCTCAGATGGTAAAGCTGCTCATTCTTCTTGGTAAAACACCTTCAGTTCCTTTTAAGATTTTGGGTTTTCTTGCATGAACTGCATGTTTGACACCTCCACAAAGTGGCTTAATGATATTGAGGTCAGCAGACTGAGATGGCCACGCCTTCACCTTCACTTTTTTCTACTGTAGCCAACGACACATGACAGGTCGACTTGGTCTTGTGTTTTGGGTCATTGTCATGTTGGAACATCCAAGACCGTCCCATGTGCATTCTGTCAGGGTATGTAAACATATGAGCGCAACTGTATGTGTCAAGTGAGTATTGTAGGTTAGAGGTAGTACAAAGGGCAAGCACATGGAAAACAACTAAAATCTTTTTCCTTCAGGGAAGTGGAAAAACTCTAGTAGTTTTGCTTTACCTGCGAGGCATAAACAGTGTCATGTTGATTATTTTCACTGATGATAAATCTGCAAATGATTTTCTTTGTCTTCAATATTCTTTCAACCAAAAAGCCAGATCTCAAAGAAAATGAGATGCAGGAGTTTAATACAGAACAAAGAAAATATTGGCATTTTTCTTGGGGAAAAAAAAACTGTAATGATTAAACAATTTAATAACTGATTGTTGCAATCAGTCTGGGTTTGCTTAGAAACCTTAGTTGGAACAAATGTTGGGTTATATTTAAATCAAAAAAATTCTACAATGCAGGATGCACACTTAAACGCAGTAAAGCACACTGGAGACCGGGGAATGCCAAAGCTGGAGGGATCAGCACTTGGTAATTAGAGGGTAAGTAGCTGCTGTAATTGCACTGAAATGACGCACATGTACAGTCGGCCTTTGCGCAAGTTCATTAACAAAAAACAAAGGTCTCACACTACTAGTCACCTTGACATTAACACTTGATACATTGACAGCGCTCTGTGCCATTGAGTCTGCCTAGAATGAAACTCATCCTTCCCTGGAGAATATGAGCCGGCAGGGTTTCTGACCGTCTCTTTCTATGTGCAGCTGTTTCTTACTGACTTTCCAGCCTGCCTACAGTTCTGATTTGGATGCTGGAATAAGGTGAAGATGTCAACAACACTGCTATTCATTTCCTTACAGAAACTTGCAAACAGTGCTGGTTTTATACACTACACCATCTACAGACTGTGTTCCATTGGACTCATTTTGCAGCCAGCTCCTCATTTTCTCTCTATGTTTCGATGGAATTTTAAGCAATGTTGCTTTATTTCTGCTTAATATTTCACACTTCCTTTCTGGGTTTTGCTATTACTTGTACATGATGCAATGTCTGTGCAAGCTCCATTGCTTCTATTTTATAAACTTTGTATGCTTGGTATAATAAAGACCAAAACTATAGATACACTTTATAACACAAGTCAGTTTTCCTGGTGATTATTTTCAGGTTTTGCATATGTGCATCCATGATCTCACCTTTGTCTAAGTTCTGTGTTGTTGCTAAATAAACCAACAAGCTATGCAGCATCTTTACCTGCTTGCACCACTCCTTAATTGGACTAGAAGGGCTCATCTGTTCTGAAAGACACTACAGAGAAGTGCATTGATTCCAGAGGGGAGAGAGATTGAGGGGGGGGGGGTAGTATGTGAGAAGAGAAATGAAAAAGAAGATGAGAGGAGTAAAAACAAAATGGGAGGGAGGGGAGAGAGAGAGAGAGAGAGAGAGAAAGAGAGAGAGAACTGGCATGATAATGAGCCCTACCTCTGACACATCCTCCAGTTTCTATGGAGACCAAGGAGCCAATCATGTGGCCCTGTTGAGGACTGTACTACTGAGAGCAGATAAGAGGGTGGAGAGATGTAAACGCAGATGCTTCACTGTGTCTGTAAGAGAGCTCACATATCCCACAAGGTTCCCTGCTGGCTGTATCCTCTGGTTTTTACTTTGGAGCTGCTGCTTACCTGACATTCCCACCAGTAGAAAAATGTCCATTATCTTTAAAAACAGAAGTTTTTCATCTGTACATAAACAGTCCTCTTACCTTCAAGGCTCTATCCCTTCTGCTTTTCCTCCATCACCACTAGAGCCCCCCCCCCCCACCTACAGCCAGCCTTATGGATGCTCCTTGTTACATCACACACACAGCTCTCTAGCAGCCCATGTTTGTGACTAGGAGGGAGAGGGAGAGTGAATGTGAGTGAGCCTGTGTGCGCACGCTGTCCCACCATCAAGTTCCATTGACCAGCGTTACAGGATGGACAAACCAAGCGTGTGGCGTGCCGTGGTGAGCAGCACAGACCCTCGGCGAACACGAGATCCAGGGTCCCACTCCAGCAGACCAGGCTCTGCCATGGGTTACCGGCTCTACGACATGTGAGTAACATGTTCTGCGTGAATGCTGCTGGATGGGCAGACGGGGCTCGCCCGCCTGGGCGGCGCTGCTCTCATTCATGGAGACGGCAGTGGAGTGGGTGGCGATGGAAAACACACAGTCTATCTCTAGTGCCTATGCTGAGTCACCTATGGCATCCAGACCTTGTTCTGTCCTCTCATGTTCCCTCCCTGTGTTCTTAGTAAACAACATCTTTCTCATGGGGAGGGGCAGGGATGTGCAACATACATTTGTTTGTTTGAAGGCGATGTTAAAATATCACCAAGATGAATTAATCCCATGTGTCTCCTTACAAACCTGAGTGCTGTTTTATGTGTGAGCCTACCATTATGTCTGAAACCAAAACAGAGTCATGTGTGCGATAGATTTAGAGCCTCGGCTGACTGGGAAAAATGACTCATTTGTGGATGATGCTGTGACAGCTCTTACCGAGCACATGAGTTCCTTGCAGCTTCTGCCGTATATTTGTGGGTGTGAGTGTGTTCTAGTGTGTGAATGGTACATTGTGTGTATGTGTGTGTGGCTTTACTGGAGTATTGTGTGTGTCTTTGTAAAATGTGCCTGGGTCTTAGCTGTTATTTTTGTGACAACACTGACACTGTTTGTGGAAAGCCTTTGTGAAGTGCTTTTTTGACAGTCATGTCAGTTCTATTAGGATGAAAGGCAGAGTTAAAATGTATTTTATTTCTTTTTAGATTTTTTTTGTTATGGTTTTGTGCAGTGTATCTGTGTATCCTTGCCTGATGCACCTTCAGTTTCTAGCTGAATAAGCACCTTCTTTCTCTGCAGAGGCACATGCAAGTTTGTTTTCCTTCTGTAATGTTTTCTCAGCATCAATGTAAATCCTGTAATTCCCTAAAACTCCTGTATGCATAATCCTATATGTGATCACTTGCAATTTTTACACATGTACCTACGAGCCGGTGCACACTGGAACATTGAGCTGTATTACCGTCATGTCATGATCTAATACCGTACATGAGGATCAGTCATCTTAATGAATATGAGACCTTCACGGGTCTCCACTGAGTCCTTCACAGGCAATCTGCGCCTGCCATTTAGTGGCTTAAATCTCTGTCTTGTTTCCGTTTATGCTGCCAGTGCATGTGTTAATACATTAATATATTCCTTATATTCTCAAGTTCCAAGTGTACCAGCCACTGATTTTGTGCTTGATTGAAAATACCTTTTCTGTTTGTGCAGTTGCATAACTAGCAGTTGGACACCTCCGTCTGCCTGTGGTTCTTAGAAAGTAACATGTCTTTCCTCCCTGCTTCCTCAAAGACAGACAACATGGCCAAGATGAAGGACAGAGCTCAGGATGGTAGAAGTAACTGTGATCCAAATGGATGACTTTGTGAAACATTTTCAACTTTTTCTTAGGCAACACAGAAGATGTGTGATGACACTAATGTGTTGTGCTTGACTTGTCTGTCAAACAAACTCAGGCTCCAAGTGTCTGGCCAGTACTCCTTTAATGAGAAACTGAAGCGGGATGGCTCTGTTCTGTTGTAAATGTCATTTCATCATCACTGGTATCCCTCAGTCCCTCTGGAATTCTAATGCTGTGACTGAAACACTGGAAAGGCCAAAGGCAGGATATCCTAAGCTCGGCCAAAGGCACTGTTGGCCTTTAAAGATACTACACTCTTCTACTCTGGCCTAAAGGGATGCAAAGGCAGGTCTTACATGAGAGAAGCATTTCAGTAAATTACATATTAAGAAAAATGTCTTTTACAGCAAAGATGTAATGATCTGGGGAAAAAATAGCTTTAACTATTCAGTAGGTTTGATCTTTGTGCACTGATTTATTTTCTATATGTAACACAGTGAATATGTAATGGTAAAAGAAAAACATGGCTAATAAACATCAATGGACTTTGCCCTTCGTTGAGATAATGTCACGCATTCTCAGAGGGCGTTCATGCCGTAAAGCCGTTACAGCAGGAATGCCCATTTACCAGCATTGGCTGAGAGATCCTTAATGCAATGCCCCTGTTCAAATGACGCCAGCGCTGATGAAAAAGGGTGTGCGTCACCAGAGCTGTAAGGCACTGACAGCACATTCCTCCACTTTGAGCCAGAGCCTTTGACAGCAGAGTGTGCTAGGTCTGCAGACTGGGAGAATGCACAAAGACAACTGCCAACAAAGCTCCAAATATGCCTTCATTGTAGACAGCAACTGTAGGAGGCATGCTCCTATTACTTTAGACAACAACTGCATATAATACAATATTGCACTGCCAGCACATAGGCTGGTACGGAGCATAGTGTCACTTGACATGGCATTAGAGAACAGGGGCATAAATGCTGCACAGCTGAAAGTGAGTCACGAGCTAGGGCAAGAATGCATACTGTACAGCAGAGATGGTCAAGTCCATCATCAGCTATTTGGTTTTTCAGTCACTGAATTGCTACAGTGTACAATGACAGTGACACAGTGGCTGCCCACAGCAATAAATGACAACAGTTATCCTGCAAGTGGCATAATTATAACCATTAGAGCCCAATTATGCCGAGTTCAGTCTTTATGCCAAGGACTGTAAAAGTTATTTTATCGATCAGCCGTTTGATGCCTTCTGTCAGTGACATTGACAGAGAACAGGACATTCATAGCCCATAAGTTCCTCTCTGCAATAAACTATGATGTGCAGACAGAAAAGCACATAGTAGAACAGGTCACAGTAAAGAAGACTGGAGCATAGCAGAAGATGATTAGATTAAATTGGTTCAGAAAAAGGTCACAAATCACTTAAGTGTTTTGTCAGCAGAAATTTAAAGACATTCAATCTGTTGAGCAGCTTTTAGTACTTCAGTAGCTTTCAGTTTGTTCCCCCCAGTGCTACAGTAGCATGTTGGCTTTTGCCAAAACAGCACAAGCTTGGCTCAGACTGAGCTTGGTTGGCCTCAAAGGCTGTCATTTGCACACTAAAACGTCAGCAGATGGACATTTGTAGGATGGAGCTTTTCAGCGGCTACATTTGCAGCTGGAGTTGTGTTAGCCATGTGTAAGGATTATCAAACCAACGGGAGCTGCTAGTTCTCAGGGGCACATCTCAGTGAGTTAAAGTTTCCTTAGGGGAGCAGCTAGTGCTGATGCATTCGTGGTTTGAAACAGCCCATAATAAGCCCCTGCCTTTGCCAATGGCAGCGTCAGAAGCGACAGCACAGAGGGAGTTGGGTGCATCAGAAAAAGATGCATCTCCAGAACATTTTGTTCCTCTGGTAAAAATATAAACGGATATGAGGTGTATGTTTATCTGCAATAATGTTATATAATAACAACCATATAAAGATATGACTGAGTATGTTATCTTGAGAATTGGTTCTTATTTTTACTGTTTTGAAGCAGAAAAAAGCTTGCAAGGCCATGAGCCATAAAACACGCCACAGCATATACATACTGACTGACTCATGATCATCTATTCTTTTCTATGCGTGTTTACTTTTTGTGACTACCGAATGTCTGTGCTCTGTATTTACTTAATTCATCCGAGTCATGCTACAGTAATCCTATCATCGATTTTGAGTGGTGAATCATACCCTTGTGCTTATAGTGGCTATGATATAAGCCTGCACACATCCATCCTGTACCATTCACATGTTTATTTGAACTAGCTAAAATGCTTGGTCTTCATAGTGCTGTTAAATAACAGTTTTCACATGTTTTAGACATTTGTGCTTTGCTGGTGGTCCAGTGATGTACCATCTTTTGATCGGTTCTGGTGCCCAGCCTGAGGACTTAAAAAGCCTTCAAAATATCTGGCACAAACTGAAGACTAAAGTATCCACCTCCACCCAGCCTCAGAGGTTTTTTTTTCTCCGCCTTTTGTTCTCTTTTCCTCTGCCATGCTGTTTGTCTGTGCCTTTGCTTTCTACACAAAGCCAAAGCTACATCTGAGTCTGCTCTCATTATGGATCTTTTTTCCTCCTCACCCATCTATCTCCCTCTCTCTTTTTCTCCTTTCCCTTCTCTCAGCTCTGCACTTATTTCTCTTCACCTAGCTTCTGCATTGCTGCCTTCAGGCTAAACAGCTGTACTGTACAATCTGTATGATGCAAGAGCTTGTGCTCATGCAAACTGTAACTTTCATGTAAGATTATCCCTCCAGAGCGCCTCACTAAAATGGTATTAAATGATATTATCTTCCCTGTAGTATAAAATATTGTGCCACTGAGACACATTTCACCCTCTGCTCTTTGACAATAATGGCTTTCTCTTCAATCCAGGAATTTCCATCCAGTGAGAGTAAAAAAGGACATTAGTAATGCACTCATGCAAACCGTTCATTTTCATGTAATTCCATTCCCTTGTAATTCTCTGTAATGAATTATGCTAACATTAAATTTGACATAAACTATATTTAATGGTCTAAATATGCATGTTTTTTATCCAGTTGGCCTGGTATCACATCTACCAATTATGGGAAACTTCTCTCATTTACAAGTAAATTAATAATATTTTTGTGCTGATGCTCTCTGATCAAATCAGGACATCAGACTCCTCCTGGTAAGCTTTGAACACGTGCTTCTCCAATTTGCCACCAGGGGGTGAACTTTTCCAATACATCTCTTCAGACAGCCTGTTCTTCTCAACTAGACATGTTTGTAGCTCATGTTCTGTAGTTTTATTAATGATAACCAGAGATTTCTTCATGCTCTTTATATATTATAATAGTCATATTGTATGCCACATGTTTTTTCTCTTCTTTTGGATAAGATAAGGGTGCTGACAGGGTTAAGATCAATGCCCATACAGGTTTCTCCTCTCCAAAAATAAATAAATAATAAATAAACCGTCATCTTTTCATTTCTTTATCATCTTGCACATTTCTTTATCATCTTGCACATTCTGGTTTCAGTTTTTCATCCGTCATTGCTTCTTTACTGTATTTCTCCACAAACCCATCTCCCTCTCCACTGTTCTTCAGCCAGCTTGCCTCTTTGGCTGTCTGTTTCACCTCTTCTCACGAAGTGTTGACTTGAGGATTTTCTGCGGCAGGCCATTTTCTATTGAAGTGTTTATTGACTGCACATCTCCTACTTAGAGCCGGTCATGGTGAAATCCTTGGGGCAGCTTATCAGTGATTGACTGGGTCAGTTGCAGGGAGAGGTGAGTCCCTTCACTGTAATGCTCACAACCAGTCCACATCAGTGTATTATGATGCCCCAGCAGCAACACAGAGACATTTGAGTTTGTCATCACATGGCTTTCCACATGAGGCCATTTATTCATGATGACTAAACAGAGATGAGTGCGTTTTTTTTTCAGTCGGAGACCACTTTTATCCATCCTCCTGACTTGCAATGGGTGTCTAACCTGGGGGGACATAGACTTCTCGTGTATTTGTAATGTTTATATTTCAGTATATTGGATTATGAAATGCACTTCTTTATAAACATGTGCACCTAAAATGTAACAAGGAAGCTGCAGTATACAGAATTATATCACTGTACTACTGTTCTGCTGCTTCCCACACTTACTTGGTGTGACAATTTTCATTAAACTAAAACCAGTGGTCATTTTTCACCCACACCTCTAACCCCTGTCTAACTCTGAAAAATGCTGACACATGCATAAGTAAACTCCAAGCTAGTGGTACATAGAAAGTGGAAGAACATTCATTTACTAAGCAGTTTTTCCTGTGCACACTTCACAAATTAACATGCCAGTGCGTGTTCATCTATTGTGTAAATCATATCTTGTTTTGTGTGTATACTAACTCAGCTCTTTATCCTGAAACAACAAATAATAGCCTGTCATGTGTGCTTGAATCAGTGCCATCTGCTTTTTATGCCAGTCAGTGCAGCAGTAATTGCTCTTCTTGCTTTTGACAGACTCCAGTATGTTCTGCTCACACAGACAGTGGGGTTTCCACCCACACTCACCACTGAAGGCAACCAGAAATGGGGAACTAAAAGGGTTCTCCATCTGGCCTGACCCACATGAGTAAATCATTGTAATGAACAACAGGCTTAATGTGCTTGTGGAAATAGTGAGATAAACATTTTTTTTTGGTGCAGTTGCTTATCATTTTACTAAAGCATTAATTGTTTCATCCAGCATTAGACTCTCCTCATCTCTAAATGTATCTGCTAATCTGCTCTAAATGTGTCTTTACTTCTTAAAAGATTATTTGTAACTTCACATAAATTCAGCACACACATCTGTTCCTCTTGGTATGTAGGCAGAGTGAAGTGTTAAGTTGGTACAAGCTATTTTTCATCAAGGCAAATTGAGATGAAGAACCAAGATAAAAGACTGTCAGTGTGCGGTCATTTTCACTGACTTGTGTGCAAATCAGGAAGCCTGAATTGTGACAAAAGGCAGATGAATGATGTGTAGATTAGGCTAATTAATTCCTTAGTGTCCCCGCTGTTCACACTGGCTCTCAGTATAGCTTTTGTGCTGCTTTGGCCTGTCTGTACACCGGCTTGGGAAAACAGAGGAAGCCCGTATTGTGCCAGGAGGTGTGTGAAAAGAATCATGGGGCGATCACTTGTCACACAAAACAGATCTAACTATCCCAATTAGTTTGTTAATGTGTAAATATGCACATGCATTTGGGCATGTTTGTTTGCATTTCAGTGTGTTTGCCTGTTTGTTTCGATATGTACTATTTTCAGCGCTTATTTGTTTGGACACTGATGATGGCTGAATATTGATGAGGCCCTTCCACAGCCCTTTCCCATGACATGCTGGAACTGGGTGGCACTGCAGTGTGGCACTGAAAAAGAACAGCATAGGGCTTGTATTCAAATATGGCCCCTTGAGCAAGAAAAGAGAGGAATGTTTTTGTTTCTAAGTGCCTTTGTTTCAGATGAGCTGTACATCTATATTTCAGACTTTTCACTTAAGGAAACAAACTATCAACCATCATATCTGAGCATTCTTGTTCCTGTTGTATGTTCTGTAATGATCCCTTGACCTTCATGAGTCAAATAATGCAGCATTTTCTCACTAGACAACTGCAATACACTGGGCACTGGAAGCTCATATTTATTTTAACAAAGCGTGTGTATAAACTCATGTGGTCATACAACATTGCAGCAGCCCCTCCTCGCTCAGAAGTCGGCCAATCACATGCTTCTCTGCTAGGCTTCCATTTGAAGCTTCAGTAGTACGGTAGTGTTGCCCAGCAACCACAATCGGCACATTTCTGGGAGGTCCTGTGTGGATGGCAGCAGCTGTAAGAGGGAGAGGGAGACATAGAGAGAAAGAGGGAGAGGTGAAGGAGAAGGGGACTGAGATAGGAGGAGGGTAGGTTCAGGATTCCAGCGGAGGAAGGTGAAAAGGAGGAGAGGGATGGTGCTATGCTGAAGACAACCCACACCAGTATGAGAGAAAAGAGCCGGTCTGCTGCCTCATTAGAAAGTTTGCTCTTGCAACAGGGAAGGAGAAGCAGGAGAAGGCCACTGACAATCACTGATCTGGGATGAGCAAGTTTTTGGTGGATTCCTCTGTGCTCATCCACATTCCTGTACCTGTGCCTGCTGGAGCAGTGCAGCGTCTCAGCTAAAGCTATGATGTCTCTGTGGATCCTGGACTGACGCACTGTGTGGAGAGACCGGCACACAGGACAGACTGACTGACCTGGATACGAGCTAAACGGATCCGAAGCAGCCAATATAGTGCTCATTTTTGGAATCCCAAGCTGTAATGAACGGTCCAGATCAGTCCTAGCAGGGTTACACACTGTTGCCGCTTCAGTTCCTGACAGGCCTGATTTCTAGGATTGCTGATGACTGAGAGTGGTCCAAGAGTGATGAGGTTGCTCTGGGCGGGTTAAAACCACTCAGGCAGGCTGTCATCCAGTGGCAGTGGTGAGGCTGCTGCTCTAGAGGAGGACAGATCCCATGTCAATGCTATTGATTCACTGGCTGGAGAAACAAGCAGGGTCGTGTGTGTCCGGTACCATGATGCCTTTAATGTTGTTGGATTTCACCGCTACTCTGCCCTGTTGATTGTCTGAGGATGTGGAAGTTCAAAGCCTTTTGCTTGGATTACTGGCATGTGCTGTGTTTGCACCCGCACAACAACTTTTATAAGAGGTACGGCTGCGTTTTGCACTCACTTTTACATCCATGGTCTCTCTCTTATACTTAAGAGTCATAATTATCGCAGAGTGCTGTCAGCTTGTTGATGTTGCTTCCTGTGTTGAACTGCTCCCAACGTTAAGCAAATCAATATGTTTTCAAACAGACTCCTCAATTACTTCATCAAGCGTGGTTGATTGATAGGGAAACTGTTTTGGTTGGAGCTCAGCACTGCATGCTGACATACTGGCTGTCTAGGAAAGACATTACTCAGGGGTGTGTGAGCTGGCTGAACCATTATTGATCTTCCAGAGTGAACTGGGTTACGGCTGTTATTTTGTAGAGGCACTTGGTAGTAACTTGGCACTTAGCATGATCTTGTTTGTGTCTGTCTGTTGAGCGTTGGCAGTGCTGAAAATGAACGAGATGAACTGGCTTTGGCTGAATCAATTCATCTCCGTCCCACTGGGATTTCTCTCACTGTTCACCTTTCACCTACTGCACACTGAGTCTAGATTCAAGGCATCAAGGTCAGGAAAGAAATGAATGTTTGATTGTGATAGATTAATAATAAACTGAGGACGTATGTATGATTGAATGTCGTCTGGTAACATCTCAAATATATAAATCACAGCAGCCCCTCAGTGGATGCAGGATGGATGGTTTTTCTGATCTTGCATGAGGTTTGACACGCAGATGTGCTTTATTTTTTTTGCAGTTTTCACCTACTGTTTCCATTTGTACCAATCTTAACAAGGTGCTCACTTCTCTCACACTCTGCATAAATTACTCAGCCCATCCCCCTGCTGCTGTGTTGGAACCATAAAAAACCTTTCATGTCTTTTACTGCCTATCATGACACAGATATCTGAAGCTTCATGTTGCATGTATGGACGCCAGCTCCTATGCACATCAAACCAAAACAACTATGTAATGCTGAATGTGTAAAAAATGTATTCATGACAGTGATGACACGCTTCACGTCTGGGTGGTCTTAGCATGCAATGCTCTCTAATCTTACATGTATACTCACGCTGCAATTGGAGCTTCAATAGATGGTAGTTTCTCACAATTGTTACTTTACTGTTAAACAACACAATTTGGATTCAAGGTTTGCTAGTTGTAAAACAAGTCTCTACCGCTACAGTTACTATATTTTTGTGGAGTTGTTCTTATGCTGCACTAGAAATCTACCCAAGCATGTTAGCAGAGCCTTCCCTCATGCATATCTAACTGTGCAGATGTTTGACGAATCCGACGAAGGCTGACATTGAAAACACTCGTGCAGAATCTGTGAAAATCAGGGCCACCCGTCTCTTGTCTCTATATGTTTATGCATTGACACATATATAAACACAGTTTGTCATAGACATTAGTATTCTGAAGGTGAAAGTATCTCCATGATTCATTAATAATGCATCACTGATTTAGCTGGCAATGCTGCTGGTTGGCTTAAGGGAATCCCCCCCCAGCTGTACCTTCACAACTATAGTATCATTGACGCCATCTCAGAAAGGTAATTTCAGTTTTTTAGTGTTAAAATAATTAAAACACTTAATTCCATATGTGTACGTAAATTATGAACAGAATCCCTTGCTAACTGCTAACTAACATTGGCTCTTAGTATCTGACTCAGTGTTTTTTGGAATTATTTAGGCTGTTTTTTCCCCCCCTGCACAACATGAACAGTTCATTATGTGTTTAATTCCACAGAGTTACTGGAATATCATGGTCACTGGGCGTAACTTATTACAGTGCTGAGACTTCACTGCTACATGGTCAGATTGTATCCAGGACTAAACTCATGCTGTTAAAACAAGGTCAGTGTAGTAACAACATAGCAGCCTCACCCAGCTGCTGAACTGGGGTTCACCCTCCCTCCCGCCCAGCCTTCCCATTGAGAGCACTGTGATTTTTGGACAAGTGCCCAAGTATTACCATACACGCACAAGGACCAAATGCTCCCTCCGGCTCTTTCTATCTTTCCATCTATCTATCTACCCTCTTTCTTTCACATAAACAGACATCAAACACACATCTCAGGCCCTGCCCATCACTGCTGGGGTGTATACTGTGAAAGATTGGACGGAACAAAAAGAAAGGGGTGTCTGCAGAGGAGAGAAAAAGGACTGGTGTATTGTTCATTGTGGGTGGAGAGCTTTTGTTAAGAAGAAGGATGATTTTGTTCTGCTATACATACTAGGCCTTTACCTTACTTGGTCATCAGGCAGCTTGCAAGACCAGCAACTCTGAGCCCAACATAAACTGGGGCAGGGAGTGCTCCGAAAAGGCAGAGACAAAGTAACTTTAGCAGCACAAGAATGAATTTCTCTGTGGGTTTTCTATGGAAAGTGAAGGATGTGGGGTGTAATTTGTGGTCGAGAAGGGAGTGAGCACAGACTGTACTTCTGCTGGCTGTTTTAGGGGAACTTGCTGCAGTTTTGTGTTTTTGAAACTTTTTTGGACTCTTCCTTTCTGTGCGATGCACATTTTTTTCGGGCATGTCTGATGCCTCTGGTGATGTCACAGCGGTGTGGAATGCGATGTGGAAGTACTGTATTTCCAGCCGAACTATAAGGTAGGAGACCATCTGGCACAGACCAGTATGGATGACAGTGGTCGGCAGTAAGTAGTGGTTTGTTTTTTTTGACTGACCACAGCAGTCTGTGCAGATATTTCTGACGTCTGACTGATCAAATAACATTCCTGTCTATATGCTCAAGCCTGGTGGTTTCCAATCCAGAACCATGGAAATATATTATCAGTGGCACAAAGCTTTAAAAGGCAGACAGTAAAGACATTTTCAAGGTCTTTCAGGCAGTCCACTTTATCAAGGACATGTCTTTGATTAGAAAAGGACTTACTTAAAGACAGAATAATCTGTTTTTTATTCTTTTTTTTTTTTTATCTCTCCTAAGCCTTATTATAACTTATCGTTGTCTCTTCTCAAAGAAGTGCACAACAGCAATGTCCTCTGACAGTGTTCTGTGTTCTGACAGAATTAATTCATAAACCAGTGCAAAGATTAACTTTATCCTACTTTACCTTGTATGATTTTTCTTTTCTGCTTCAGATTTACTTTGACTTTTTTGACTTTGTATTCATTTATAAATTGTTTTTCTTGTACTTTTCTGTTATGTTCAGTGTGACCTGAGAAAATGCATTTTTTTATATGTATATAGCCCTTTTCGTGTTATCCACACTATGCATCTACAAATATATAACTATATATAACTCATAATAATGGATTAGATTTCTATAGCGTTTTTCAAGGCACCCAAAGCACTTTGCATTATTGATCTATTATTCATTCGCTCACACATTCATACTCTGGTGGTGGTGAACTGTGTTTGTAGTCACAACTGCCCTGGGGCAGGCTGACAGAGGCCCCCTCTGGCCACCAGCAAACATTCATACACATTCATACACCAGAGTGACACTGGAGGCAAGGTGGGTGAAGGACACAACAGCACATAACTAGGGCAGAGTGGGATTCGAACTGCCAACCCTTATTATGTTACATGTTGTTATTGGACTCTACCTCTACCTCCTGAGCTATGGCCACCCATGACTAGTCTGTTTATTTTTCCAAACTACCCCTTCATACTTTTTCTTCCGGCTATTAAATTGAACTTATACTTTCTTGACAGCTTCGCAAACGTTCAAGGATATGAACTATCTAACAATGTAGCACTTCGAACATACCAAATAAGAAAACTTGAGGGTGAAGGGAAAGATGCTCTGTAACTCCAACATTTACTGATACTAAAGTTAGTTGAGCGAAAGAGGTGCCACTTTATGTGTCTGACTAAGACCGTAATCCTGTACTGGTGACACCAAAGTAACCAGGATACATCTGATCTGAGTCTGGTTCAGTGTCAGAGAGCAGGGAGAGCATTACTTATTTAATATGTGTGGATGTGGAGCTTGTCACTGGTGCCTCCTCATTCTACAGTGGATTTCTTTGAGACAGTGTTCAAGTAGAGTTCATTTGAATAAGCTGGGATGGTAAACACCTCCTGACAGAGCTGCACTGCTTCATGGTAGGTGAATAACTCCAACAGAGCATTAACATGATCTCCTCGTGGTGGAGTTGGACCATAGAGATTTTTAAACGCATAGATCCAGACGAGAGCATTCGCTGACCCCTTTGTTGGTCCCCTGCTTTGGTACGCTGGCTACATGACAAGTGAGGTCTTTTTTTGGGGCTGAGAGGAACTGCTTGTAATGGAAAACTAGAAATCTGCCAAAGCAGACTTGCAGTTCCACTGTGGTGAGTAAAAAATACTCTCCAGGGTGGAAAAGCTTAGACGTGTCTGGGATGGAAGCCGTATTCTGGTCAGAAATGTCGGGGTGATGGAGATATGAGCAGCCTCTTCTGGTTGTTCTTAAGTTGCAGTTAATGCAACAGAGAAAAATAACTGTTTTTTCCTGTTCCTGAATAGATTGAAATGTATATTTCATTTGTAATTACAGACTACAGTCTCACAAACTGCCAAGCCAAATGTGGGTGCTCATTGTTGATTCAGCACATTTCCTGAATCACCTGTTAGTACATTTTATTTTTGCACTCATGCTTGTCCAAATGCTTATGCAGTGGAAAATAGCTTTAGCCTGCAACAATCTGTATCTTCAGGCTGTTTCTAAAGGCTGGTGTTCAAAGAGGGATGTATCATTATGGATGTATTTAATATTTATTTTAATACTGTCCATGAACAGAGGGAAAGCTCAATAAGTCATTGTGTTTTGGTCTATAGAAAGATTACCTTGCATCTAAAGCGCTTTATATGCACAGGCTTCCTCTGATCTATGCTTAAGTTGCAGTGTCCAAACCCCTGAATAATTTACACTCATGACTCTCCCAGAGGGACCTCAGCTTTGAGGAGGAAGTTTTTTTCCCCCATCTTTATATTATTTTTAAGGGTAATAGTTGCCAGTTTGGCAGGGCATTTGATTCTGATTGATATAAATAGGTTAATTTTCTATAGCCATGAGGGAAAGGCTTGAAATTACAACTCCAGTCCCGCTGTCTCTTCACCTCCAGTTGCTGCAGGGCTGCAACATTATGGGAGAATATTTTTGGGAACATTGCCTCCTCTGCTGCAGTATCTACACTGCTCATGTTAAGCTGTGCTAGCTTTGAAATGCTAATCATCTAAGGAAGCCGGTTTGTTTACTCTAATGCTCAAGAATGCCACCCTCCAGAGACAGCAGTGTTCATGTTCAGGGTGTTTACTGAGGTGTTTGATGAGGAAAAAATGCACACAAGCACAAATAATAATGCATATGGTTGGAGACATTGTCATGTTGCTGTAATGTCTTCCAGTTCGTACATGTTATATATATGATTGAAAGAGGCTAAAATAGACTAGCTTCTACTCTAATCTTTGGAGGACGGCGAACGCTCAGAGGGGAACATCATGCATTATCTCTTTCTGTGGTTCTTTTCATTCTTTTCACTGTCATTTTACTTTTGATGACATTCCTTTGCATCTCTTTGCCTGCCTGGAGAGTAATGAGCGTGTGTGCTGCGTTAACTTATGTAATGGTGAGTGAGGGGAGGGGTTGGACGGGTGGTAGTGAAAGAGGAGGGGGGAGAAGAAAAGAGTGATGAGCTCATGCTGCTGCACTGCAGCTCTTATACACACACACACACTGCATCTTGTGGTTTCGCTGCCATGTGCTCACTTTTGCACATGCTTACTTCCACTTTATATTTGCAACTGATTCATACATATAAACATTCATACATCTCGTTATAAATACATAGGGACGTACTTGAATGAAACTAGAGCAGCTCCTCGTTGCATAATTAGCACCCAGTTTAGTGTTCTGCTGCATAATCCAGAGGCCGTCAAATCTTATCACCCATCTCAGTCGGTGTTTTTCTATGACTTGGAATCATTATCTTTGCCATTATTATCTGTCCTCTACCTGCATCTCTCTACTGTACAGACTGTTGGTGCACAGCTGTGAACAATGAAGTCTCTGGAGCTCATATTAGTAATTGTTGTAAATCACCAACTGTGTTCTGTGACAAAGCAGACAGTCATTATCCAGAATGTGTTTTGATCTATGTTATAAATTACTCAATGTGGGGTAAGGTCAAGAGATGGAGGAGTTGATAATGGACAGCACATTTACTCCATAAAACAGAGTGGTCCCTTTGGGGGCTTTCAGCTCTGTCTCAGCCTGTAATGAATAGGTAAATAAATGGATAAAATACTGTTCTTGGCAAATATCAGGACGTCATTGTTGAAGATTTTCAAAGCTAATATCATGGGAATGAGCTGACATTAAATGGAGCATTTGTAGTTGATTTTGGAAGAAGAGGCTTATATCTACATTCAGTTCTTAATATTCACACAGACTGGATTTCTCTTATATTCTATGTGTGGGTGTGTTGTTGACTGATGTATTGTGAAATTAGCATGTGTCTGCATGAAAGTGGAACAACCATGCTGTCAGGAAGCCTGGGACTGTGGCTGGTAAACAATCATTAAAGTTAAATGTTTATCCTGAATGTTTATCAGACTAATTACTTCAGGCTGTGTGTAAATGTAGGTCTGTATATGTGCAGACATCTGCATCTTCCAACGGAGCGTCCAGTACATTTTTTCCCCTTCCTGCAGCCCTGCCTGTTGCCTTGACAACTGGTCTATGAAATTGTGCACGTGCATCAAATTGTGATAAATCATTTTTAATGCCGTTCCCTCCAGAGACAGTCATCTCCTGTCAATCAGACATTCATTGTTACATTTTCATGGCATCATTCACCAAGGTTCATTCATTACATGCATTGCAGCTGAGGTACCTGCGGTGATGTGACTAAAACCTCCAACACTTTATATCCAGATAAAACATGCATAATAATACACACATTACATTAAGTAACTTCATAGAAAGGCTCATATTTTATTGGTTTTTGCTCATATTTGATTATTTTCTCAATTTTTTTCAGAAAATCTTTGCACATTTTCAGACAAACATGTAAAAAACATAAGAAATGAATCTGGTCACCTTCCGTCAAATAATTACTTTTTTTTTTTTTGCCTAAATCATCAAATATTCAATACATAAATATTTTTGTGTTTCTTGATAAATCTGAAAAAATGATTTACGCTTGTATTTTAGGGAGGTGATGATATGTTATCAACAGAAAAATGAATAAAATATACTCTTAGGACAAATAAGCAAGGTCTATAATATAAGTTAGAGCAGAAATACCATAACCAAGCACATATTGGTCTTTAAAAATAGAAGTGTTAGAACTGAAGCAGAAAAAGAGGGTGTGATTTGCTGGCCCACAAAATATGGCATAATATGAAACAATACACACGGGCTGAACTGGGAATATTCAGTAGCAATTAAAATGGCAGTAGTTATTAAGTTCTCTGCAGTTATTAGGTATATTATAATGTATATACTGATGTATGTGTGTTTCCTGTTGTACATGTCAGATCTTTTGCCCCAGACTGAAACGACTCTTCGATTCGAAGGCTGGCACTGACGAGACAAACAGATCAGTCCTTTTTCATCACACAGACTCGAACATGTCCACCTACAGCTTAAATGAGCTCCCTAGAGACCAACAGACTCAACTTCCTCTGCGTTTGCTCTACTCCTTTCTGCCTGAGCTTTTTTTTTTCTCCCTTTTTAAAACAATAACTCTCCCACTGCTGCTCCACTTTACTTAACTTGTTTGCTTAACCCTCTTCTTAATTAAGAGATGTGGGAGTGTTTCTGATCAGTCACACATCCCTGAACCAAACATCAGTCTCAGTCTGGACGTGGACTGTACACCAGTGCCATCTGTTGGTAGAGAGACGTCAGGACAGAACAAGCCTCAAGGTCTGAAAAATCTCCTGTGACTACTTGATAGAGGTCTTATGTTAATCTTCCTCCTACTGTGTGGATAGTCCGTGGCTTTGGCAGCGCTCTTCAGAAAGAAACTGTGGAAGTTTCCCATCAAAGTTCCTGTTAATGATCGCTCAATCAGCTGATTCAGCCATACCACTGCGGGTACGTCAAGGGCACAGAAGGAAGAAATTAAACAATGTGAGATACCCTAAGTCAAATAAATGAGCATCCCTGAATTCCACTGTGAGCCATTGGTGAGTGGAGGAGAGACAAATGAAGGCAGATGGGGGCCCTGGTCTTGTGTGGTGCCCCACAGAGGCCACTACAGCCTTGTAGCCTGTTTCCCTGGCTTTTCTCCCAGATAGCTGCTTTACAGACTTACTGCCAAGGTTTGCATAGCTATTTTGATATAAAGGCGATGTAACTGAGAGCAAAATATTGTGATCGACAAACCTGTGGATTACACACTCGTAGTCCTCAATTATCTTTTCACTATCACTCACATATACGTATCTCCAGTCCTTGTATGAAAAGTTGTTTAATGCAGTAATAGAGGCCTTTTTCATCAGTCTGCCTATACAGTTTTTTATTGTGTGTGTGTGTGTGTGTGTATGTGTATATA
>JAQQZY010000027.1:14525125-14543242 GCA_030068375.1 Ostorhinchus rueppellii | reverse complement strand
TATGTATATATTTTAAATTTATATGCTACTGGACTCATTTTTGTATCTCATATTTTATTGCTAAACTGTGTAATTTTGATAACAAATGTTTAGACCACATTTGAGGGATAATGACAAACTGTTTTCATTTGAAAAACAAAAATGTGAAAAGGAGACTGGTGTAAAAACAAACAGATAATGTTAAAGTAATTAATACAAAAGTACAACCACAAACAAGTCCACTCTGGCACTGATACGAATACAAAAGTCCTCTATTACATAAAATTGGTACAAATATGTTTTGACTAAATGTCTCTGTCAGGGTTTCATACAGTGTTTTTCAACCATGGGGTCACCTGAAAATTCTAGTAATTGATAAAAAAACAAAACAAAAAAAAAACTGATTAAAAAATTTATGGTGAGTTGAGACAGACCATCACAATAAAATACATGACAAACTGTGAAGCTGAAACTGAAGCACTGTGGTACTGTTTATCTGTCCAATGTTCACTGTGGTCAGTTTCAGATGCTGCAGCTCTTTCATAATTCATAGTTTGACTTATTGTTTGTTCAGTATTAATTGTCAGCTTTGTAAATCTAAGCTGGACTGACTGTACATATCCTGACCAACGAAAATCAAATTCTCACTTTGTGTAATAATCTGAACCTGACTTTTTAAAAATACATTTTATAGCCTAAATATTATCTAAAATTAATGTTTATTTGCAACATAGTACAGCAAGCTATTGTATGATGAAAAACAAATTAATTTTCGCACAAAAAAGTCTCCATTTTGAATGTCTGGGGTTGCCAGAAATTTGTGATGTTAAAATGTGGTCACGAGTCAAAAAAGTTTGAGAATGATTGGCTTAATAACAACAACTGAACCATATAAAACCTCAGTGTATCTTGGGATGCTAATCAAATCGATCATGTGACAACAAACACCTTTAAAGCATTGGCTGTCGAGCAGAATGAAGCCTTGTTGATACCACATTTGAAGGATCCTTCCAAAACCATCTTTTTATTCACTAGATACCGGTAATTTGTTACAATTATTATACTTCGTAATATCAGTTATGTCATCCGGCCCAGAAATCCAGTATTGGTCAGGTTCCATAAACATGGGCAGTGTATTCTGTTAATTCAGTTCATCACATTTTTATTGGATAAAAATAAAAAAGAATGTCTAAATTGTGGTTGGTGCTTCCTGTGTCAAAATGCAACATGTTTGCTATTTTTATGTTAGTATCTCCAGTCAGTGTCTCTTAATGATGGCTTGTTTTACTTTATTTTTGTTCTTTAACACATGTGCAACTTTATTCTGTTGTTAGTAATATTACTCAGAATAGAATAGAATAGAATTGGACTTTATCATTTTTGTATTACAGTGAGGAACAATTTAGGAACATTTTCTTCAGCAGGCGCAATTAATAAAATAAGAATAAATATAAAGAAAATATAGTGCAAATCCAGCAGAATGCAATTGAATAAAAACAATACAAATACAGCATATGATAAACAGACTAAACAACGATGTCCTGTATTTTGAGTAAGGAAAATAATTCTTGTCTTTAATTGACATTGATTAAAAAAAAAAAGATCCTTAATGCTAAAAAAAAAATGTTAGATTAAATTTTTTTCGGTTGTATTTCTCATTCCAAGGTCCTAGAGGTGATAGAGAAAAGCTGTAGCCTTTTTTTTTTTTTTTTTTTATTCTCATTTTTATATATTTGTATAATTTGTAAAAATCCTGACTGACAACTCTCACACAAGATTATATTTAGTGAAATAGAGTTTTTCTTACTTGTTTGGGCCAGCACACAGAGAACCCCACATTTCCACAGTGCAGTGAAGTACATATTTTGAACATTATAATTCCTATTCAGATATCAAGGGATTAGATGAACTGTTATCTAAGAGCATTTTTGGATTGTGCTCTGGCTGTCTGAGGATGTGTTCTGGTTGAGGGCTCAGATATCCCCCTTGGCAACACCATGTGTCCTGAAGAGGGAGGAGAAAAAAAAAAATCAGTGACCTTGCAGAGCCTCAACACGCAGACTCCGGACGTGTCCCCACTGAACCACAGAAATCAACACAGCAGCTGAATAAATGACCGCTGACTAGGGCTAGGAAAGGCGTTATATATGGGGGGGGGACACACACACACACACAAGAGGAAGCAGGATTCAAAGAGAGTATGAAGGCTGAGGAGCACGGCATGCAGGGGGAGGGTGCTGTGCATGAGGAGAACCTCCTCTTTTCATTGACGTTTAGGGGAATGTGCTGATTAGTGGAGAGTAAATCAGCCAGTTACTGTAGATGTTTCCAGTCTTCCTGTTCCAGTAAACACAGTCGCCCTTACCTGTCCGTGTAGAGCTGTAACTATCCATCACCCAGACTGTGGGGCGTGCTGTTCAGGCTGACCTGGAGGCAGATGTGTAGAGGTAGGTGAGTACTTCTGAAGGTGTGTGTGTGTGTGTACCATCTCTTGCTGTGAAGTACACATTCACATAGCTCCTATAGTGAAGGCAGCAGCTATTTACATTGTCTCACACTGCAGGTTTTGGCTTGAAGCAGTAAATTGGTGCTGGAACAGTTAGTGAGCTGATTAAGTCACACTGTTTTGATTATTTATTCAGCAAAAATGCCAAATGTTGTTGCTTGTTTAATCTGACATTTATCCCAGTGAAATTTTAATTAGGCCTTACCATTAGCTATGCAATGCAAGCTGTGGGAAATTCTATGCATTTTAGTTCATTTTAAAACTAAAAGGGTTAAAAGTAATCAACATATTGATCGGAAATGGAAGCTTTCACTGCAGTCCCGCAGGGCAGATGGATGGAATAAGAGGCACGTGAATTTTCAAGCGTGTTGGTGTATTTTGTATGGAAAGTATGTAACATAATAAGTAACATGATGCCCGTGCTCTTGGGTGCCAACACTGCTGCTCTGTGGTCTGATGTCAGACCCACGCTGATGCAGAGTGCCAGGAGGAAGCGAGAAAAAGAATAAGAGAATGCCTCGGTTGTGTTTATTTGTCTTTCCTTTAAAATCAAAGACAAAGATAAGATTATAGAGAGTTTGTTGATGTTTGTACAGTGTAATTGTACTGGAATCTCATTGAGTCAAAGAGGAAAAAGAAAAATATCTTGCACTGTACATGTAAAAAAAAAAAAAAAAAAAAGTTAAATATGTATAATCGGGTAAAAAGATAATAAACATATATACACAAACAAGAGAAATTTGAACTGTCTTAAAAGTAACATAGTACATAGTCTTGCACCTTAAAAAAACATAAATATTCACCTTCAACATGAATCACACGTTCGCATTTAGCATCCATTTCACATGATGATATGGGTGTTAGATGGGTTATTCCCAGACATCTACGCCTCTCTTTCTTACTGTAATAGCTCTAATTTAGCCCTCATAGTTCCAGTCCTGGGTTCTTTCTTGCTGGTTGTCATGTGATGCATCCTGTTGACATGTTTTCGATGAATCCTACATAGAGGGACCGCTGATGACCGCAGAGCTGTTTGGCCTAATTGTTGGGTAGCCTGTGTGCTCTGTCCACCCAGTCCTTCTTCTCATTAGACCTGTTCACAGAATGGACGGTTCGGCAAGGCCATCATTAGGGCCTATTAGATGCACAGAGCGTGAGACATGAAACCCCCTCACCAGTCGTACTTTACGTGAGAATACAGAGCTTTACTGTACTCCATGCATGCAAAGTGTGTTGTTTTTACCATGCTCTGCAGGCTCTCTCTCTCCATCACGTGCTAATCGACCCTTGTGTTCTGTCCTTCCCTTTGTCTATCCCTTTCACCCCCATCTCCTCTTTCTTTGTCTTGTATTTACACTCTAGCAAGTCACATGCGTTGTTATCTCGTTGTCCTGGTGCGGGATGTTGCTGAGTTACGTTTTTATGGTACGGCAAACAAAAGGCAGAGTACCACCACTGGGATTATTAGGCACAGTGCAGCAACTATGAATTGCAATTTCTTTTTATTACACAGAATTCCTTGGCGTCTTGACATTAAATGCAAAGTAATAGCAAAAAACGGTGAACTGGATTTCCTGAATACACTCATTGTTCTGCATTGTGTTCATATGGGAGGCTGTCTCAGAGGTGTTTACACTAGCAGCCGATGAAGAAGAGTCTCTCAAACATCTCAACGTAATGCTGAAGAAGTATTCATGCACTTAAAAAGGAGGTATACTATTCAATAGAATAACCGGCCTTATGTAAGAGATAATAAACACATTGACTATATGGATAAAAATAGTGTTTGAAAGAGAAAATATCTAATTATTTGAAATGATCAAAATAAGATTTGATAAGATGATTTTTCTTCCCTAGAGAAGAAGACTAGATGTTTATTTGTGGTTTAAAATGATTATTTAGGATCAGAATGGGACAAAGGTTTCATAAATGTGGGAGGTGAAGATTTAGAACTATCCTAATGTTAAAAAATTGTCTACTTTTAAGTGAAATTTATTTTTTAAAAAAACAAAAAAAAAAGATTTTTGTCAAAGTAGATGTATGCAAATGTAACCCGAAAGCATTTATTGCAGTGAGATTGAGCACAATATCAAATTCTATTAAGACATATGTTGTTGTTTTCCAGCCCAGCCTTCTGTTAGTGATGGAATTCAGTGTGTCCCAAAACTTTTGCCCTATAGTCTAATACTGTCCCTTCCTTCAGCCTTCAATCTGCACATATATTCATGGAAAAAATTATTTTGGTCGCATGATACACACAGGAGTTAGTACTTGATTGCATAACCATTGTTTTGGATGAGTTTTGATGGTCTGATAATGTTTTCCGTGACTGTATAACATGACATTTGATCAAATACATGCCAGTATAAGCCAAAAATAAATCCACACATAACTAGGGGTAGTGTCAAGTAGTTATACAAAGCATGCTGTTCAAATAATTAGCAAATAACAAATAAAACTTTACTGTTACTTTAGGTTAGGTAAAGATGTCTGGTACATACTGTGCAAAAAAACAAACAAAAACAAATACAGCTATTAGATAAATAATTATAGTTGTATGTCATGTTAAATGGTCCTTCCTAGATACAGAAAGCAAATAATATCTGATACCATTTCACTTCCTGGAATCGTCATTTGCCTTTGTGTATCTTATTACCTTCACTTTATTCAGCTCAGCCTCAGATGGATGTAATTTCAAAACTGCAGACATGGGAATTAAGTCTTAATGCCACGATCAAAGGTGGACCTGGTGTAAATTAGTGTCACATTGCTTTTTCCCACAGATGAAAAATTCCTTCTTCCACAAAGTTTCATACCTCATCCTGGCTCTGCCAAGCCTGCACATCAACGGTGCAGACTGAGAGGAAAATGAAAGCCAAGTGAACCACGCAACTAGTGCCAAAGCAGCATGAGGAAACAGACTCCACCAAAAGAGAAAACGCTCTCATGTGTCCCGTGTTGATCTTTACGTCAGTCATAGATTAACATGCGGCTGTGGGAATGACTCTTCCCTGATACAGCCTCCCGGCTCTGAATGACACCTGAAGCTTTAAGGAAGTGCAGTCGATTAAGATGACAGAATTAGGCCACTCCTCATCCAACAAAAAGAACCCGAAGCAACACATTTAGACTCTTGACTGCACTGCCAACTTATCAGCCCTGTGATATTTCCTCATTCTAGGCCAAACCTACTTATTTTGGAAGTGTGCATCGTGGAAAACCTATAATAAGTCATGCTTTAGGAAAATAGTATCAGCATTTAGTGCATTTAATCCTCTATTACAAGCTTCCATCACCCTTTATAGTTTACTTTATGCATTTCTCATACACATATCTCATCATTTTTTGCTCAAACTGACCTATCTTGACATGATTACAGTTTGCGATACAATAAACCAGCTGCGTGGAGTACCAGTTTGTCATCCTGCAGGGAGGGAGCTGTGATGGGGGCCTCTAATATATAATTGAGCGGCTGCAAATTGATGGGCCCCGCAGCCTGCAGAGGCCTCCGGGCTGAGGTTTAAGTCAATAAAGTAGTGAGCTCTATGGAGCGTACATCAACCCTCCAAGGATGCAGCTAAGCTAGCAGACAGATTTACTTCTCTTTTGAAGCCCATTCCTCAGTAATGACAAGAATTCCTCCCTTTTGTTTTATTCTGAGACTTGTCTAATCAGTGGAAGTGTGTGGCGAGCTTAGTGTTAATGTTGATGTATGAGTAGATCATTCGTGGCTCGGCCCTTGAAGGACTTGCATTATTATTAGGTTCCAGTGCGTGTTTGAAACCTTCTGAGTGTAAATTAAATGGAAGCCAAACAACATTAGCCCCAGTTAGGTAGTTTGTCATGGGATGGTGAATTAATCCATATGCCCTGTATAACCCTCTTTTCTTGTAAATGCTTTGGCATTCTCTCAAGTGGAGGTTATGGAAGGCTTCGAGAGAGATGAAACAATAAACACGAAGCTGTGAAACCCATCCTCAAGGGTGTTTTATCATGAATCCGGGTCTGTTTGTTATTCTCAGAAAGTCTGTATCACTCTATAAACCCAGGGCTCATGTCCTGCTTCTCCTGACTGAATGGGGTGTATGTTGAAATATAAGATCTGCTGACTTGCACCCTCCAGGTCTTGTGGAAATGTGGTATGAATGGAACTTGCACACTCAGGATATCTTGTTCCACTGGAATATGTCAACATAAATCCATTTCTCAGCAGTCCCATGACCTGCACCAAAAAAAAAAAGTTTCCTCGGTTTCCTTTACCTTCACTATAGTGAAAGGAATGCAGATGGAGGATGACTGCTTTATCTCCCTGCTTTTGTTCTGTGATTGATTGCTTTCCCGTTGTCAGTGTTGCCTGGAAAACGTTTCCCTGACTAGTTGTTATTTTTTCTCTTTTTTTTCATGCTTTTAGCTCATTGTCAGCTTCCCAAAAGCTTGACATGTAAGTCCTGTGAAGAAATGAGGACCATAAATAATTTACTTTTTAATTACGTCTGTTATTGTTAAGATGCTTTCAACTGTGGCTCTCAATTAATATTTAAATGGACGTGATCAAGTTTTCATTGTGGCTAAGGGAAGTTGTCATCGCGTGTAATTTGACACTGAGCTCTCATGTGTGGTGTTTTGATGATTAACGTTGGACTGGAGGTTGTTTTCTGCCACAGTCTTCAGTGCCTTGAGAATACAATTATAAGCATGACTTGATTTTGTGTCAGGAGTTCCCCACAATTTCTGATCCTTATGAAGTTGTTAAATATATATATAAATAATTAACTGCTTTCTTAAAAAAGATAGACGGTTCCGAAAACAATATCTAAAGTCTAATTTGTACGTTTATTACTGTATTTAATGTTATTTTATTAAAATAAACTCCTGTACGGCAAAGGAAATGGTGTATAGCTAGCATTTCCACACTAAAATTTAAAATATGAGCATTATAAGCAAAATTTGGGTGCTTTTTTTGTTTTTTCCAGCTAACAGCATTTTTATCCCATTTCTGCCTTCCCTTACTCACATATGCATCCAGTCGTCCAGTTTTGAGGTCTTCCTCCTAAAATAACATTATGTTTCCTGAATGATTCCATCACTGTCAGCTTAATGAGGGCCATTAAAATGAAATATATTTTGCGGTTTCTCTTCCGAGTGGAGCAGAAATGGAAAGAAAAATAAAATTCTTTACGATACTGAAGTCGTACAGTGACAGGTTCAATATTACTGGTGGGGTTTGTTGTGCCAGCAAGAAAACAAAAACCACAATTTGGCTTAATCTGACATATTGACACATCTTACGGGCGTCACTGTTGTTCAGTGACTGTGTTTTCCCGAATCAAAGGCTGGGAAGGCGTTATGGAGCAGACACGAGAAAGGCCGCCTTTATACACAGTGCCAACACAAACAATGGCCTGTGCCAGTGTAGACGGCCGAGCCCGGGAGGTGCTCCTCGAGCCTCAATGGCCTCAGTGTTTTTGCCGTGGGCTTCGGATGCCACTGAGGCGCAGTTGGCTTTACCAGTGAAGGGCATCACTGCGCAGCAAGAAACTGGAGTCCTGGCGGTGGACAACAGGGCTGAAAGGCAGAGCAAGGCAAACCCTGCTTAAGAGATTATACAGCTGTGAGTACAGAGGTGAGTAGGACGGAATGAGCCATCGCAGGAGGAGTATTATAGGAATTTAAAGGTTTTGATCCTTGTCCTCCCTTTATGCGTTTCTTGCAATCATAAATAATCAGGGACACGTCTACTCCACACCTTCAATTAACATGTCTGTTTGGCGACTTGAAAACTTATTTATACTCCAGCTGCTCTGAACCATAACACTATTTCATGCTACACTGCTAATTAAATCTTGTGAGTGATGTGAGTGATTGAGCAAAACAACATGTTCAAGATCAGCTTTTTATCTGATCACTGATGCAGTCGGTAATGAATGGAATTTGATTGAAACAGCAATTATTATCATTGTTAAGCCTTCCAGTCAATTTACTCAGTTCAATGATGTCATTTAGCTCATAGCTCCAAATTGATTGCTTTGCCAGACACACAAACATGTTCACACAGACTCGCACACACATACACACGCAATGAGTTATTTCGGTCATATATCTGGTTTATACCAAAGGATAGATACATGTTCTCTGGGATTAAACTGATGGATAGCTCCTGGAAGTCAGTTCTGAAGTCAGGAGACTGGAGAGATGTGGTTTTTAAAGTGTTTGGCTGATGTTACGCAAAATGGGAGGTGACGTGATGATAGATTGGCCACTGTGGCGCAGCGAGGCTATAAGCAGATGGTGTCTTTCTGCTTTAGGAAAAGCTTGTGGGGTTTTGAAATGGTTGAAACCTGATGGATGGAGATCTAAATGTTTTTTTGTGGCTGCAATGTGTTCTAACAGTGGTTTGTATGTATGGTTTATGTGTGCTTTAATTTTTTTGTGTCAAATTTCACATGTTGCTGCTTTCAATACAATAGAGCAGTAAACAGTTTTGGGAAGGTTTGTCATAAGTAGTAAGGTACAGATTACTAGTTATACAGTTAGAAATGTCATAAAATGCTAAGTTTTTCATCCATTAACCCCTTAATGCCGATTGTCGCGAATTCACATCAAATCCCCTCCACTCCAAAATGCAACCAAAATGCTATCTACTTAAAAGCAAAAATACAAGGGATTTTTTTTTTTTCAATAATTGGAAATAAATTGCGGCACCAAGGGGTTAAAGGTGAACTTGTTATCCTTTGATTACCTTTATTTCACAGGTTTTACACTGGTTAACATCCTGAAACCAGAGATTGAAACTAGCATTGTACAGGTAGGTTATATTAGACGCATTTACAGATTTCAGAAGGAAGGTGTTAATGGATTTCCAGCTCTGAAAGGTATTTTTATTCTAATACAGGGCTATGGTGTGACCCATTTTAATGAGTGTTTTTGCCAAAAGTAATGCTGTATTGTAAAGTTAGTTTTTTAATTGATAGATGTAACCCTTGTTATTAGTCAGTTTAATCACAAATTGTAATTTGATCAGTCTTTAGAACTATATCTGTTACTATAAAAATGTATCAATTAATATAATGTTGTAACTTGGAACTAGTTACACTGCACTTATTACATTTAAAATAAAAAAATAAAATTAGGACTTAAAGTGATGCAAAGAAAAGTGATACTGTTTGGTAAAAAATCATATATTGTATTGTAACCCTTCTAACTGATTTTTTTTCCCTCCCCCCACAGTAACTGCAACTGATTATTGTTGTTAAATTAATTCAGTAATTACCCTAATGCCATTATTTGTAACTAGTCACTCCCTGGTGTTGTTTTCTATACTGGTAGAAATAATGAGCAGTGATGCAAAATACACTCAGATTAATCATTGCTCTGAGTTCTAGTGGATGTAAAGTATAGGATGTTCCCTGTGTGACTTGAGACAGGTGTGAATCTGCCATGGCCTCAAATAGAATATGTCACCAACCCCCTCAACATTCACCAACCAGAAAAAGCCGACCTTTTTTCATCCTGGTTGCCTCTGAATAACCCCCCCCCCCCACACACACACACACACACACACACACACACACACAACTGGCTGCAACCATCACAAACATGTCTGACCTCAGTTGTCCTGAATGACATCACTGCCACATGTCTGGCCTCGGGCCTGTTTTGCATCCTTAGAGGAGGCTGTAGTGTCATTTATAACCAGTGGGTGGCGCTCTCAGCTTAAGTGCCCACTGTGGCTTGCGTCTCATGCATGTTTGGATTCTGTTTTGTTGGTCTGGCTTGCGCTGTCACGCTCCTGTGGCCGTCATGACCACTATGGGTATTTATACCCTCTGCGGCCTTTGTCACATTTTCAGAAAGTGCCAGTCTGAGCTCTGAGCATCAGAGACACTGTCTGAGCCTTGCACTGTTTTCCAAGTGACCTCAAAATTTCAGAGTCACTGAGAAGCACCGCACATCACTCTGTCACAAAGGCAAAGATAATGAGATGAAATCAGCAGGGCATGCAGTGGCCATTCTCTTGTGATAACGGGTATATTCTTCTTGTTCTTCTTCACAGCATTGTTCTCCTCCTTCACTCTGTTTACTGGAGAGTGTCACCTCACATGGGTCTATTTTTAGCAGGAGAGCATTGTGCAGTGTGTAGTGTGTTTCTGTGTGGGGAGGGGCTATGGTGAAGAGCTTCAGAGGAATATGGCATCTGAAAATAGAGTGAACTGAAAGGAAAATATCGTAATTGAACAAAGAGGACCTGCTTCTAAAAATGGTGACGCTACACAATACATGACCTTGTTGTGCTTATCGTGGAGAGATGGCTTGATAGCATATTTCTGAACTTATTTCAAGTCTTTTGTTTGCCATGATTTCATGAAATGCATTTTTTATTTCGCTGCAGTCCTCCACATGCTCCCATAAGGGCACAAACATGTGGTTAAGTTAAAGGTATGCTTGGCTCGCATAATAAGGGTGTCATTTTATTCATCCATTTTCTCTTCCCACGCAGCCCATTTGAGGATGGCTGAGAAATGCAAAGGACAGGTCGTTGGATGCCCACATTCATCTCCATGGGCAATTTAGTCTCCACCCAACCTGAAAAGCATATGTTGTTGGAATGTGCGAGGAAACCAAAGAAAACCCACGCAAACATCGAGAGAACAAGCGACACCCCACCCAAAAAAAAAGTCTAAGGGGCAAATGTGAGGGTTCTTTCTGCTCGTGAGCTACATTTTGTTGAATTTGCCCTACCTGGCAAAAAAAAAGATTAAGAGATTAAAATCATGTCTGTGTCCAGGTGCAGCGGCATTGGACAGTGCTGAGCTGTT
This sequence comes from Ostorhinchus rueppellii, assembly GCA_030068375.1. Classification (NCBI taxonomy): domain Eukaryota; kingdom Metazoa; phylum Chordata; class Actinopteri; order Kurtiformes; family Apogonidae; genus Ostorhinchus; species Ostorhinchus rueppellii. The sequence continues at coordinate 14,531,941 of JAQQZY010000027.1, read as the reverse complement.
TTCCATCTTCTCAGTCTCGGCGCTCAGTTAAGCTTATCAACTGCTGCCTCTGTCTCAGTAATTGGCTACAACCACGGGAACATCGTCTTATACTTGCACTTAATTCACCAAAATGTCAAACTTTAACTTGCAGTGCTGGGAATATGTTAATTGTAGAAGAAACTATTTTCTAAGACAAGAAAGAAATGTATATAAAGCTTTTTTCTCACACATAATTTTGATTGATAACTAACTTTAAGAGTTTGAATTAAAAGTTGAAGCGACTACTTTCTGAGCTGGAACATCTTTGTGTAAAACAAAAGAAGCAGCTTTGAAATAATATTTTGCTGCAATAAAAGTTGTGTCAGATGTCTCCTCTAGTTTCCATGTGTCTGGACAAACAGATTGTTTCTATCTGGATTGGAATTGTTAAGTGATGTATGAACAGGAGAAAAGAGAAAAGCCTTTAGACATCACTTGCCTCTGATGATCTTTGATCACTCCCATAGGATCCCACAGGCAACACATCTGCTCTAGCTTTGCTGTCAGGATGTGATGAGCAGAGGCAGCATATCCTTTAATTACTTTCATTTCAGCTCTATTTATACATCTGATTCCAGATCTTTCAGATGCACAAAAATTCTTTGTTCCTGACAATTTACAGGAGACAAAAAAGTCTTTCTTTTTTTTCCTCTTATACAAAGTCCTCTGTGTTCACAAAGCTAGCCCGAGCCACTACATCTAATTTAGTATGCTGTTGTATCAAACTATGACATCAGTCCTTTGTAATTGTTCCCAGACCCGGCAAGGGCTGAGTTTTCATTTTATTTTCCGTGTCTTAGCACAGGTCTTGGTTGCTCAGCATCCAGCAAAAGCAGATAATGAGAACGGTGCATGATGTCATGTAGACACTGTACAATGTGCCAAAACCTTGTGACCAAGTTTCCAGGAAACGATCAGTTTCCCCCTTCATTTCCTTTGCTTACCCTGTGCTGTCTTTTTTCATTGTGATGGCAACTTTAAAGTCTGAGTTTTTGATAATATTTGGCTGACAGATCTGTGGGAATACCCTTGATAACAGTGTTTGTGTGGAGCTGACCTGTGGATGCCTCTTGTGACCACACCCCAAGTTTAGCATAGCTACCTCTCTTTACTCTAAAACCAGGGGAAGAAAATTGAGGGGTTGGGGGGGCTGATGTAGGAGCTGAAATGCAGGGAGACCATATGTATTGAGTTGAAGAAATGGCGTTTTATGAGCAGAGTGGGCCTCTGCTTGGAATTCTCAATGACATCATTCTGGAGCAGAGCGCCATGAAGGCACAGCTCAGGAGATGGAGCGAGCCTTCGACTAGACAGTAACACTAGAAGAAGAACGACGGAGAGGCAGACAGACAGCAGTTTACTCAGTGTCCTTAAGTTTGTTCCAACTTTCGTGGCTCATCTTTATCTGAAATTCATCTGATTAGATTTCGGCATAGCTCTCTGCGATACTCAGACTAAACTAATGCTGCCCTTGAGCCTCATGTTGAAACAATCATGACAGGCTCGGGGCTTATAATCATCACAAACCTGCCTTCAAAATGAGACCTTGATATTACTTCATATCTTATTTCCAAACAAATAACATCTTGTTAGCCGTTCTCTGTGGTCCTCCAGCAAAAACAAAACCTGCATCTGAGCTGATATCTAATAACGTGCGCATTTCTAAATGTAAATGCCTGTCTCGTGTGTGATGAACAGCATCAAAATGATAGAATTATGAGGATGCCACTTTTATTAAAGATCTTCTTTGTTGTTTTTCTTTTGTTTACTGGCACACAGGGATAAACTGATTTTACTAAGAATTGAGAGATCGTATGATAGGTGAGATGTGATAATAGAGTCAAGTATCTGCAACATAAGGCTCCAGCAGCTGTAGGCACCATAATACAGGGGCCAAGGTCTCAAACTGAAATAGATCAGTCGGCCAGTAAGTGTCTGGTTGGACTGAGTCACACATTGCAAGCCTGGCTATGCTATGCAGAACTGCTGCTGCTGCTTAAGATATTATCTCCTGTAGGTCATTTTTTCCTCTTTTCCCTTTGTTACAGTTGAACTCATAGTGGAGAACAATCCAGAGAAGGTGATCGTTTCAGGGGTTCAGGCCTGTAATTAGTGGACAGCAACATCTCCCTCCACAGCAGATGATTGGTGTCCCTGTAAAGTGGCTCCATGTGGGAGCTATTCTCCTGCGTTTCCTGTGCCTGTTGTCATTACATAGAAAATACCTCTGACTTGGGGGCAGTTTACCCCGACCCCCCTTTCCTCAGAGCGGTGATTAGTCTCCAGTGCGTCTTGGCAACAACTTTTGAAGTCCATAGACGAGGCGCCATCAGTCAAAGGTCTGCCGAAAACATGAAGGCAAGTCTGGGTGCGCGTTCCCATGCTAGTGACATTTTAATGAGTACAGCTTATTCTATGAAATTAAACAATACAGATTTCAAGGAGGTTAAATTGAAGGGTAAAAGGTGCAGCTACTACTTTCCTGTGATTTCAGGTTTGGGTTGCATTAGTGAACAAACATGAGGAACACACTGAATATGCCCTCGTGTTCTTTTCTTAGCGCACATCTGAACAGTCACTTTTCAGCCCTGAAAGGCTCTATTAATAGAGAAGCTCCCTTGTATTTGCCATCTCTATCCACTAAGATATTTCTCCTCTGTGCAAAAAATGGATAACAAATGGTACTTCTGACAGTCATGCACTTTAAAACCTCGTCCCTGTCAATACTCTCAGCTCATACTTTGTCCCCTTACCTGTTTTCCGCTCTGTCTCATCGCCATTTATCTATTATACTTAAATGTGCTGAACTAGATCGAGCTGTCACTCCCTCGTTTTTGTGCTTTTAGCGCCTTGCTTTATCTCTCCCTCCCCACCCTGGCTGTCTCTGGCTTTCATTTTCACATGCTTTTTCATGTTCTTTGATAACTCGCCAGAAAAATGTAAATTTTTTTCTCGACATCGTCTGCTTCAGGGTCATTTGTGTGTCCCTTCCTTGCACGACTAGTGTTAAGCAGGAGATGTTTCATCTCCTTCTCTCTCTTTCTCCCTAGTTACAGAGCCACCATGCTCTCACACCCCCTTCTTCCCCGTACCCCGCCCCTTTCCATACTGCTCAGACCCTGGCAAAAACCCACACTCCCCTGTCTCCCAGCCTCCGCCCCCCTCATACTCCGACCAGCCCGGCTCACGGAGGACAGAGAGGAAGAAAGCGAAAAAGAAAGAGCTCCATTTGTCTGTCAGAAATTACAGACTGCCACTAAGCACTGACCATGTCTGAATACCATCCATAGGGAGCTGCTTTTACAAGGCAAAGAAATGGAAATGTCTACAAGGACAGAGGCAGCTACAATCAAAAGCTATAGCAGATTTGCATTGTATCTGTTAGAGGAACATTTTTAGGCAGTAATGGGGACTTGTGAGGAGGACTACTACTGTTTGGAGCTCATCGTCTTGTGAGTGCTGGCCAGCATGTGGTGTTTGCAGTGTAATTCAGAGAAGACCCAGTCGCTGCTGGAACTGGAGCTGAATGGCTGGTAAGAGTAATGGGAAAGTGTCAATGAGAGCATGTTTGTTTTAGTGGATGTATGTGTGGTTGGGGGTGTAAGTGCATGTGTGTGTGTTGTCTTAAGATGGGGTAACACCAGCCTGCAAGAGCTTATGAGACGGGTTTTCTATGGGACACATTCTGAATTAACACCTTCCTCATATGTCTTCCTCATAGAAGTAATACGAAGACGAACTAAGTCACAATAATCCTGAATTGTAAAGTGAGATCTACTTTTTCAGTTTTGACTCCACTACAATGGAAAACAGACCCTGTCCCACCCCCCCCCTCCAATGAGTCACTGTGTGTGCGAGCTATTATGGTATGTTTAGTCTTACTGTACAGGCTCTGTCTGTATGGGAGTTGGATTGTCCCCCCTGCTCGGCTGAAGGGCATTCCTGTGGTGTGTCGTGGCCCTCCCGCTCACTGGCCGTGACTATGTGCTTTTTCATGGCTCAGTCTTCAAGGGCAGGTGCTGAGCGTGGTGAGGGGGATAGTCAATTATTCATCACTCAAAGATAATGACAGAAGCTGTGTAGTTGTTGTTGTCGAGACTTGACAGAAGGGAAGAGGAGGAGGGATGCCTTGGTTCTGACAGAATGAGGACCAAGAGCTGACAGGGGAATAGTGCTGACTTTTGATTACTTTTATTAATAAGCACAACATCACACTTGTCTGTTTTAATTGTTTTGTCCTGATAATAATACTTTATTTTCCCATTTATAGATATAAAATATAATTAAAGTCCTTGGAATCTGGAGAAAAAGAAGGTACCTCCTGTATAATGATCGAAATGATTGGCATTTTATCACTGAATCAAATACTTAATGCAGTAAGACTTTAGTTGGAAGTGTTTTTGGTGTAATTTCCTTTATTGTAATAGAGTGACCTGAGAGGAAACAGAACTTCTGCACTTCCTCCTGGCTCTGCTTTCAGGCTTCAGAATACTTTGTCCGGTCACCAGATTTTTCAGTAAGGGGTGGTGTTAAACAGATGATTGACAGCTGTAATGTCCAATCACTATCAGTCCCGCATCAAGTTTGCCAAGATGGCAGCTCCCTTAACAGTGATACTTTGGCTACATTTTCTATATCGTAACACAAATCTTTGTTTTGTCGTCCATTTTTGTTTTCTGTCTCTGCATAGGACAAAGAGGAAGAGGATGTGTATTTTAAAGTCTGTGAGGTTTTTTAACAGAAGCTTGAAAATAAATGAAAACATTTAAAGTGACAAATTGTGATATTTACATGTTAAATGGAAGCTGTTGAGCGTTCAGTTTTACATCCAGTGAACCTCTCAAGCTGAGCTACACAGGTTACAGTAGTTAGTCTTATAAGACCCCTGAGTGGACTGTCTGCGAACTCCCACAGCAGTACTGTCAGTCCACACGCCAGAGCATCTTTCCAGTATCCAACTGTAAATTCCATCACGGTCTGCAGATTATTTTTATAGCTGTTAAGAAATGTTGGATCGTACCTGAGCGTTTCGTGTTAAACTTCTTAATGCTGCAGCACCGGTTCAATAACATATTACTGTGTGGTCTGTTAACCTTTCACCTGAAAAATCCATTCCCCACATCTGCGTTGTGAGGACGCGTGCATGCGTTTGTATTTATGAGCTCTCTGAGTCACCATGAAGAGAGAGAAAACATCTGTATTTGTTGTGTTTGGCGAATAAATTGCAGGGTGAACGCTGTGATATCAAAGTGTTGCTTGACTGAAAGGGTCACTTTACTGGCTGTGTTTACATACACACACATAAAATGATTACTCTGTGTACTTATGTCGAAGCAGGAAATCTAATAATGCATTTACATGTGTAGCATTAGGGTTGTATTACTTACTAAAGGCTCCACGTGTAGTTTGTTCAGGAATCAGATTTCCAGTGTTTTCCCTCCATGATGAGATTTGACATAATGTTCCTTTTGTGCTCTCATGTCAACAAAAAAATCAACCTCACGAAGCAGACCTTTTCTGCTATGAATACAAGATGCTGTCATTTGTTTTGTCTAATGCATTATTAGATGTGTGTATTTAATTATAATGGGACTTTTTATTGCCTATTAGATTCCAGCCTAAGCTTGTATCTTTTGCTTTGAATTCTTGATCAGACAAAACCAAAAATATAAATATAAAGATACTGCCTTCAGAAACAAACTTTATTTATACTATACATCTTATTTGCACCAGCATCCTCAAATTATAATATCTTATTATCTGTAACTATCATTTTAATATTATGTGCACCTAAAATGGAAATATTTTTAAAGCTAGATTTAGGGCAAGTAAATGCAATGCACATGCACAGGTTTTTATATAAATATTTCGCATACTCCACATTTCAATGGCTTTTGAAGTGAAGAATTGAATGGGGAATCCAGTTATGCCAAACCCCATCTTAAAACATTTATTGGAAAAACATGGTGGCACAGAGCAGTTTGTAGACTTTGCTGTCTTCGCTGTGACTTCATTTGGTAGTTACGTTGGTTCCACATTGCAGCTCTCTTCCTCCGTAGCTCCAGCCTGCACTTCATTAGGTTTCTTCTATTCCCAGAACTCCTGTTGATGTGACTCCTCTTTTCCGGGATGGAGGAATGTTTCTCCCTCTGGTCCGACTGATGGAATGGGTTGAGGCCTGGGCAGGGGCCTGGCTCTGTTTGTTCAGGATGTGTTGAGAGGGAAGGAGGGAGGAAAGAGAGATGGTTGACCCCCCCCCCAACACCATACCCCCAAATCCCTGGATCCCATAGCTGAAAATCACTGCCAGCTGAGCTGACATGCTTATCCATGCTTAGATCAGAACTATAAGGGGCTCCTGGTGGATAAAACAGCCAGACGGAGCGACAGACACTGTTGGGTAGTTGTTTAATGATATGGTGGCATCATGCAGGATTTCAAGAGCAGACAGTCACAAGCAGGAAGTGGTCCTGGGATCCCCGTCGTATCATGCTACACCTCGCAATATTTCACAATCCTCAAACTATGATTATACGAAAAAAAAAAAAAAAAAACCCAAACCACAGCGTTCAGAGTACTTCAGTTACCATGTGGAGCCATTTCTGCCTCTTCTGTGGAAGACGTCATATAACTTCCTGCTCTGCTGCAAATTCCCTCCCTTTTTGTTCCTTCAATGTCCATTACAGCCTAAAGCATCAACTCTTGAAATGTTACTCTTTCTCTCTCTCTCTCTCTCTCTCTCTCTCTCTCTCTCTCTCTCTCTCTCTCTCTCTCTCTCTCTCGCTCTCTCTCTCT
>JAQQZY010000027.1:14482886-14510487 GCA_030068375.1 Ostorhinchus rueppellii | reverse complement strand
CATTGTATAAATGTACATAAACCAACATATATGTGGAATAACACACCATCATATATACTGAAAACATGAGCTAACCAACACTTTTGTCATTTATTTTCTGATTCATCTTATTAAACTATGTAAGATTTAGCACATTTAATGTCTGAAGCAGAGATTTTCTAAGTAACTGTAGAGCAGTGGAATCAAAACCAAAGATGTTGCAGTGAAATATTGCATGTGCCACTTTTTTTTCTTTTCTTCTTTTTTTTTTTTTGTCCGGGCAGTGTATGTCTATATGTATATCCTATCAATCCGTTCCTCCTTTCAGCTACTCCCAACACATCAACCTCACACAGTGTGTACTTTTATGATGTTAAGAGAGAAATACGGACTATTAAGTCAGTACGTCACAGGACTCTTCATCAACATAACACTTTAGGTCTTCTTCCTATTCATGCTTCACTCTTAGTTCCTCCCTACCCTATAATTGGAAAAAATTCCTGAGTAAATATGACATGTAGATGTTTTCACTCCCTGTTTATTTAGAGGCGACTTTTTTTTTCTCATAACTGTAAATCAGCATCTTGTCACAAGATGATAAAAGCTCAATGAGACGAGTTTAAAGACAGTGAGTTTAGGCTTTAAACTTTAAATGTAGTTCTGAAAGGCCATCACTATTCACTTTAGAAAAAGATAGATTTATTATGAATAGTTTGGGTTTAACTGGTTTTACTTCAAGTTTGTAGGGAACAAGTCTTTTTTTTTTTTTATTGAAATATATATTAGTGTTTAAGAGTGTAACAGAGTGGACACACTAAATAATTCTACTGAGCCGTTCAAAATCTTAACACGTTCTCCAGTCATTCTTTGTCACTGCAATAGGAAGGATGGCTGATACTGGTTAACAGACCTTATATTCTGTCTAAAACTTGGAAAAATCAGACACAACATTCTACGTGTAAATGGCACGTTCCAGGAAATTTAGGACCCCTTCCTGAGCACATTCCAGAAATTCAACATAGCTTGACACTGGCCCTTATATCGATTATTTAATGGGAATCTTTAAAGACTAGATGTGCAGACATTTATTTGTTGGTGTATTTTATTTATTTTATTTTATTTACTTAACCTTTATTTAACCAGGCAAGTCATGAAGAACAATTATTTTTTACAATAATGGCCTGGCAAGAGACCAAAGTCGCTTGAGGAGAAAGGGCAGAGGGCTGCAAACTAAAAAAACATATTAAAAAAAACATGTACATAAAGCGATGCTTAAATAACATGTAATACAAACATCAAACATATCTGGATAATAACATCAGCATATACAATAGCAGACAGCGCAATCGTACAAAGCACCAGAAAGATACAGCACACATAGTGGGGGAGTCGTGCGTACTGGGGATAGGGGCTGGGGGCACACGAGGATGAAAAATGAGCAAATCTTCAAAAAAAAATTTGGGTTAAAGAATAAAAAAAAAAAAACACTGTTACTTTTGTGGCAGTTCCCAACAATTTTTTTCTTCTATATTTAACTTTTTTAAAGTGATTTATCACTGTGTGTTATGATATTCTCCTCTGTCTTTTGCATTTGTTCAGTGACAATCCGGTATCTTCCTATGGTTAATTCACTGATCATGCAGATGTTCATAAATGCTCAGATTAATGTTGAGGGTTATTATATCAAAAACAGAGAAAACTGAAGAAAACGTGACTTTTTCAGCAAAATGTATCATTTACTGAACATAAAACAAGTGTGTCCATCCACTGTCCTTGATCTAACTCCATGTGTTTTACTGGTGAATCAGTGTTGTAGAAGATGACGGTGTTTCTATGTTCACTGCAGAGCCTCTGAACGTCCAAACGGGTTATAAGTGATGACTATGACAGGATGACAAAAAGCATTTTCCACCAGTTATTTACATGTATTGATAGGTTTAGTGGTTAAAAAGTTACTAAACATTTTAGATCAATAAATACTTTTAGTTGTCGGTGGCTGTTTTGTCTTTATTGGTTAAAAAAAGTATAGCTGAGTAAACTGGGCTCTATTCCTCATTTTCTTTTAAATTCGGGCCATAATGACCCCCTGATGTAAAGTGTTCTCTTATTTTTCTGCCTTGTAGGTACTATCACTTCCCCATCGCCGGCTGGTGTGTTACTGCCGTCTGTTTGAAGTGCCAGATCCCAACAAACTCCAGAAACTTGGCCTGCATCAGCGGGAGATTTTCCTGTTCAATGACCTATTAGTGGTACGACTCTTCTTCTTGACACAACGTTTTCATTTTCATTTTGTCTTAAAGCTCACCTGTTTTTTTTTTTTTTTGTTTGTTTTTAAACTAACCTTTTTGTATTCCATCGACTTCATTTCAGGTCACAAAGATTTTCCAGAAAAAGAAGAATTCAGTGACATACAGCTTCAGACAGTCCTTCTCTCTGTATGGGATGCAAGTCATGCTGTTTGAAAACCAGTGTAAGTAGCACAATGCATTTTTTTTTTTTTGTCTGCAGTGCATATTTCTATAGCGTGCTATTTGAAAGTGTTTACATCAACCTCCTCAGGATTTGATTTAGCACAGAAACACAAATGGGACGTCTGGCCAATGGGCTGTGACATTGTTTATACTCGTTGAACAGATTCACCCAATGTGTTTTAACTGGATTTTGTTCAATGACCCTTGTGTTCATGTCTCTTCCTTTCTGTTTGCCATTGGCCTAGATTACCCAAATGGAATCAGACTTACATCAGCGATACCAGGTGCAGACATCAAAGTCCTCATCAACTTTAATGCACCCAACCCCCAAGACCGCAAGAAATTCACAGATGACCTACGAGAGTCCATTGCTGAGGTCCAGGAAATGGAGAAATACAGAATAGAATGTGAGCAGACTTTTTTTTTTTTTCTTCCTCCCATCCCCCACTTTTTGCTGTGTGTAAAATAGAAACAGGGCATGGTCCTCATTACTCAGCTTCCACTTTACAAGAGAGAATGTTTACAGGATGGCTACCATAAGGGAGAGCAGTCTCTTTCTGGACATTTTAAAGCGTTTTCTCTTTTGACGCGCGAGAACAGGATGTTGGAAAGTCTGTAGATCAATGGTGGACATTCATGTGTTTCAGAAAGGTGACTAAACGCAGCACAGACGTTTTAAGTTATTAAGTTATTCCCGGCCAGACTCTGATTTTTTTTATGCCCAAACCACTGCCACTTACCTCAGTCTTTCCTTGGATGCGTTCCACAGCTGAGTTGGAGAAGCAGAAGGGCGTTGTACGGCCCAGTATGTCCCAGAGCTCTGGCCTGAAGAAGGAAGCCGGCAACGGGAGCATGAACCGTGCCAGTCTGGACGACACCTACGCCATGGGGGAGGGGCTGAAGAGGAGCGCCCTCAGCAGCTCCCTGCGAGACCTCTCCGAAGCAGGTACAGCTAAAACATCTTTGTCTTTATCAGCTGGGTGTATCATGTCGGATCCTTCTGTCATCCACATCTGTGTGATGATACCAAGGGAATATAAATAGCAAAATGTTGTTTCACTGGACTCATACATTGATTTTAGATTGTTTCTCCCCCTTAAATCCACTTCTTCTCACACTCATGACTGGACAGTTTGGTCTGGACAGTGTCCTTTATGTTTAAAGTCAGTTTAATTGGTGTCGGAGAGACATTCACAGTTTAAAAAGACTGAATAAAGACCTTTTTGTGATGAAGTTTAGCATTAAGATGGAATTTTCTAGGTCTGTCTTTTCGGTGATGAATGAAATTGACAGGCAGTTCTCACCTCGGAACATTTCCATTCATTTTTATTGTCACTTTTTTATTATTATTATCATTATTATTAGTACACTTTTTTCATTTCTAATTTTGTTATTTTTCCAATAACCATGTCATGAAGATTTTGCGTCATGTTTTATTAATTCAACAATCATGTGCCATTTCTTCTCATGTATATTTGTGAACTGAACAAAAATGCTGACACATATTTAGTAGCAAAACAAAAAAAACAAGTTTTAGTTTTGATCCCGGCAGTAACAGTCATTTCATCCATGATTATCAAGTGCTTAACACAACCGCTCTGTCTCCGAAGCAAGAATACATTTCATTCATTACAGATAACAGCTATGTGAAGTTATCGGGTGATTTACTTGATAACAAAATGAAATCCAGTTAGGGGTCTGCCTCATTGTTGGTAATATGATCGCTTTGTTCTTATGATCACTACCTCAAAGGGAAATGATAGGTCAGTTAGTGGAGAAGTCTGCAGAACTGCTCTGACCCTCCTGTCTCCTGTGTTTTTCGAAGGAGGACGTGGCATGTTAGTGGGGTCATTTCTGTTAAGTGTCTTTTTTTTTTTTTTTCCTTTCCTGCCATACTCCATTCCATGTGTATTTACTGTTATTTCCATACACATCAGGTATTTTCCTGTTTATGTGTGATAATTGGTCATGTATCATTGGCTGAGTGTGCCTAACAATGGCAAAAAGTGCTCTGTTCGCCCTCAGACCTGTATATGCCTGTACATCCCATGTGCAACAGCCACTGTATTGCTTTTGATGTGTCTCCTCCTTTCTGACTGTCACTGAGACTTAGCAAACCCTTAGATAATCTACATCTTGTGGCAAACAAACTGCCATATTTGATCAAAAATCTCAAACCTGTGCTGTTTAGAAGAAGCCTGCAATTTTGGGTCGAACTAAACCATGGATATTTCCTTGGTCTCTTAGCTTTGAGGATCACAGAGTCCGTATTCTTTTAGAGTTAAGGAAGTGTGTTCAAATTCCTCCAGTTGCTAGTGCATTTTACTATGTGTCACTGCAAACCTTAATGGCTTACATCTGAATACAGCTTTAGTTTTCCAACCTGTGTGAAGACGTGACTTCACCCTAAAGACAGCCACAGTACCACCTGTCACCCACCACCCTTCCCAAACCTGAACGCCTTACCCCCCTCCCCTCCCGCCCATATTTGGACCTTACTCACAGTCACAATCCACTGCACTGCCCCCTACGGGACCGGTGAGCGGCTTAAACGTCTGTAGTTGATCCAGGAGTGCTGTCGATCTCTAATCTGTGGTATTGCATGTCTCGGGCAGGCAAGCGGGGGCGTCGCAGCAGTGCAGGATCACTAGACAGCAATATGGAAGTAAGTTGGAAGCAGCTGGTACCCAAGCTACTCTCTATGTGATGATGTGCACTGTGAAAACACACCATTTCTTTTTTGGTCTTACACCTTCTTTGCTTCATAGACTCAGTCCATTTGTTTGGATCATTTATTTTTTATCCTGGGATGCCTTATAACCTGCTTGCCTCAGTTAGTGTGCATGCGTGGGTTGCCTGCCTCTGATCCTGCCCCCCTTTTTTGGAAGACAGGGATCTCCTGTTTTGGTCATGTTATATGACCAATATACACTTTATCTTCAAACAAGCATGACTGTACTAATCCCTCTTCTGATCCCTCCCTTTTTCACTTGTCTTTGTCTTTCATTCAATCACATCCAAGCGATTTTCATTTGGTTCTTCTTCTCTGCCAGGGTGGTAGCTCTCCAAGACAGTAGGAATCTGTATGTCTCCTGCAGCCCCCCCCCCCTCTCCTGTCTGGGTCTTTCTTTCTTTTTATCCACAACTTCTCTTAAATACTTTAAGGTTTAGGGAGGTGTTTAGCCTTTGTAGTGAGACGTCTAATGCTGGACTTCAAACAGACCTATAAAGATGTGGATTTCATTCATTCATCTTCCAGTCATTCCATGTGTCCATGAGATCATGTGTTGGTTGAAGTCTGGGACCCTGAAAATTTCATTCTGCTTTTAAAGATGTCATTTGGTCTTTCTCTAGTCATAGGCGAAGCATGTGGCAAACTTTTCAACAACTTTGAGAAGACGTCATACTTAATAGTGAATAGTGTTTTACCCAGAACAGGGGGAAAGTGTCCGGGCCTGTTGTGAAGTTTGCTCACTGAGCCTAGCTCCTCCCGTCCTCTGGCTTCTAGCTGGATGCTAATCTGTGGATGACGAGTTTGCCTGTCACATCCTCTGCATGTGGAAACTATGCCTTCATTGATCTTAACAAGTTGCATGTGTGACTCTGAGGAGGTTTGGCGCATTGACTGCAATGAAAATAAAATGTTCTCTCCCCCTGTTAATGTCATTATTATTGTATGTATTTAGTCTTGTTACAGGCTCAGCTTCTCAAAAACAGTTAGCTCATCGGACTTTAGGTTCCCTTCATCATGAAGCGTTTGCCTTAGCTGAAATCTTCTTATTGTTGCTGCTGCCTACCATGAAAACATTTTTAGTTTTTCATTTGCATGCCCTATAACATTTTGCTACTTATTTATCTGAAACAATAGGAGTGTGAGTTCTTCCTGCTGGTATCATACAGATGCAGTGTGGTAGCTGTTGTGCAGTAGCACTTGCATAGTGTCTGACAGACGTGCTGTTACCTCTTTTCCCTATTGCAGGGGTCCATCATTAGCAGTCCTCACACACGCCGGAGAGCCACCACGCCACGTGAGGGTGCACCCCGCGGCCATCCCTCCATCCCTAACTCAGCGTCAACTTCCATCCTCGGGTCACTCTTTGGCAGCAAGCGAGGCAAACCATCATCCCAGAGCCACCCCCCTTTTCCTGCGCCCGGCCACCCCACACTTATATCCCACAAGCCCCACCCGACCAACCTGCACCACACAGCACAGGTAGCACACACAGTGCCGGCACAACTACACGGTCACCACTCACAGTACTGCCAAGTCCCCCAGAACCCACCGCCTTATCACCACCACCACCACTACCACCCCCCTCCCCATACACAGTACCACCAGCACCCAGCCTACAGCTCACACACACACCAACACGCCCATTCGCAGCACAGCCATTACAGCCAGCATTCCCATCACAGCTCACACTCCCAGCATGCTCCTCACCACCACAGTCAGCAAACGGGTCCGGCACCTGGCGGACCCAAACCCAAACACAGTGGCATCAGCACCGTAGTGTGATGTTCCTAAGGGAGAGATGAAGATCGAGGAGAGGACTTACTGAAGGAGGAACAATTGCTTACACCAAAGGGACTGACAGCATAACTCTATGGCCTGTCCACTGTGTTTTACTGCTGCTGTGATGGGAACCAGTCACATGCAGTCAGCTTTTCACCTCCAGGTCCAACTAATATGCAGGATGGAAATCGGACTCAAATCTTCCACTAGGGGCCTTTACTAGTTTGCCTGATAACGGGCCTGGCCCCTTCAGGGTTTTGTGTGGGGGGGGTGGGGGTTCTGTACAGGAAGATGCTCTTGTTTTGGACAAACTCGCACACACACCCGGGCCGTGGCGGCTGAAGAGAATGTTTTTTTTTTTTTCTCACCAAGCCGCTCCACACTGCTTATTTCCCTCAATAGCCTGTTTTACCTTCACATAATCAGGAGGAAAGACAAGCGGAGACGAGAACAAGTCGGACTGTTTTCTCTGTCACGATGACGGCATCATTTCTTGTGCACAGCCTTTCAGAAGTCAACTTTCAGCACTTCTTTCTTTGGTTTGCAGACCCTACCATCATTGAATGCTATTTGTAGTTGCCGCCCCGTAGAACTCATATGTAGTGGAAAACCTAGATATAATCATTTCACACTAACTTAAATCAAAGGACAGGTAAACAACTGAGTCGACCGTCTCAGTCATAGTAGTTCTAGTGCTGTATTTACTGTAGATGACAGCTATATGTGTTGTCTCCTAGCTCTCATAAATAAATGTGCCAATTATTAATGCATAATCTATTTAGTCAAGACTTCATGTACAGTATATTGTGCGTAAAGTAATTTGTAAGATTATACTTACAATTATTATCAGCAAAAATGGATTTTATCAGTATTATACTGACTCTGTGGTAACAGGATGTAGTTCTGAAAGGAATGAACTCCCACTCAGTCCGGCCGATAATCTATTCAGAAATTTTTGCCTTTCAAATGGATCAGAGGGAGCCTCTGGATGGCAGCTGTTGCATATGGGCCTCAAAGCGCTGTGGCATCGCAGCTGAAGCTCCAGAGTCAAACCTCAAAGTGGATAAACTGATCGGGTGGATTGTTACAGTTTACTACTCACACAATGGCTGCTTTAACTGTAAAAAGTAATGAAAATTAGCAGTGCAAAGACTTTGGGATTACACTTGGAGGCTCTGTTCACATTATAACTGAGCCCGCAGAAGGGTGTTCAACACTTAAAGTCTGTTGCCTTTGTCATATGCAACAGCTGCTTTCTTGACTAGTCAAATCAAAACGAGAAACACTTCTGAAATATTCTTTTGCCTTGTTTAGTATATTTTTTTTATTCACCAACATGGTTTGGTGAGTGAATAAAAATCAGTTCTTACATAGTGAAGTATTTTTTTCATCTTTTTTCTATCATATGTGCAATATCTTTGTACTGATTTTGTACATTAAGAACAAACAAGGTGTCCCTTAGATTTGTGCGTTTTCATGTTGCGTCATTATTTATTTATTTTTGTTTTGACCCCTGTCAGTCTTTCTCAGTAAATTAATGTGTGGCTGTCCTCATGGTCTTATGAGAGGTACAGGCTTGGAGTTCAGTGGAATGTCTAGTAAGTGATTTTTGCATGTAATGTTATTGATGTGAGGCTATCCTCTGCACATTGTATAACAAAATCAGTGTTACCATAGCAAGTTTAAGTGCAATCATGTTAAAAAAGGCAGACTTGTGCTAAGAGTGGAAGTCTGTTATCATGTTGTCCAGGAAGAGATTCAGGTGAAAAAAAAACAAAAAAAAAAAACAACTTTTGTCATTTAAAAATATATAAATGCTTACTTACACAGTTGACAGTGGAAAGAGGAATGTGTGTATATATTTTAATATAGGAATATGCTTCTCTTTGGGCTGAACAGAAATATTTTGCTGGATAAGCACATATGAAAGAACACTTTCATTTTTTTTCAGGAAATGTAGTTGTAATATACAGCAGAAATGCAAACTGAACAAAGGAACTGGGAATATGTAAAGAATAACTTTCTACATTCTACAAATAAGAGTCTATTATAGTGTGTAAATTAGTGACAGTAAACTGTTTGTCCCAATATTCAGGTTGTAAATGTATTTTAACATTCACAAACAAAAACCATTGCCATAAGTCAGGCTTTTTCTCACACATTACTCCTCATGTGAATTAACAAAGGTGAGCTCAGATGACAGACATATCATAAATGGGACAGTAATGATCAGTTGAATGTGTCTTTCCATTGATTGATTTCATATTTTTGCTATAACTCTGAAACCCTGAGATGATGTAAAACAAAGGAATCTGTTTATTTTGGTGCGTGTTGTAGTGCGTAAAATGTCTACAGTCATAAATGTGAGAAAGTACCCCAACAATGCACTGCATGGATCTGATGCATCATGTGTCCTTTTCACTGTGAGCTGATGGGAAAAAAGAAAATCAGCCTATAAATTTTCTCCTTTGGTTTTGATTCATTTGGAGTTTCCTAATGTTTGACGTGTTCTTGCTGTTCCATGTTAGACTGATATTTATTGACGCTCAGCATGCATTTCATCAACAAAGCCATGGTGTAAATTCTGAACATAACGAGTGTTGCACTTCTGTTTCTGAGGGCTTTCATTGTGTAAATACGGGGTCTGATTTTCAATCTGAGGAACTGCTTGGAAGGAGGGTTTATCTTTCTGAAACTGTAAAGGGACCAAGACAGGGGTTAAAGGAGCTGTACATACTGTGTATATGATCAGTCTTCTATTCTGATATGTGCAGACAAGATCAGGATGAATATACATCACCTCATGGAAGGATACAAGAGGTGATATATGAACATATCGATTGTCTCTGCCTCCAACTGTTGCGGACTGGCATTTGCTGTAGAAAACAAAACAAAAAAAAAAACAAAAACCCAGACTGTTAGAAGAAAGTTCGCTGCCATTTTACATTCAGCTCTTTTCACACATGCAGTTCCCACCCAGCGCACACACATATTGTACACACAAAGGAACATACACACATTCTGCTGCAAGCTGTTCAGTCTGGCGTGAGACACATTAAAAAAAAAATAATAAAGGGAAAAGACAAGAATGGCCTCATTTATATGTGCATTCTGTTTGTACAGTGAGTAGTGAGTCAGTAAGACCCCAGTTATTGTAAAACTTCAACTGTGACAATGTTGAGAACGCAAAATAAACAAATATATGACTTATGGTACATATGTGTTGTTTGTGCTCTCCTGTGTAGATAATACTTCACCCATCAACACATACTACTTCATGTTAATGGATGTAATTCAAGGGAAAAACTGATCTTTCTTGTGTCATTAAGTGTTAAAATGGAAATCCTCCTCTGCATGCTCCTGCAACGCTCCCCACCAGTGTTGCAGCAGTACCACTAGAGGGCATGATCAAAAATGAGAAGGGAAATCTGTGTCATTACTCCACCTGTGGGTGAAAATGTCCATGCTCCATAGGTTCTCCCTGGATCTTTCAGTTAAAATGTCATTTAGTTCATTTTCAACCTGGTACCACTTGTCTAAAGCTTTATAAATCCGACATATTTTTCAGGATGATATATTAATCTATAGCTGCTCTCCAGTCTGTACGGTATTTCATCGGTATATTCACATTTACATGAAGCTGTGCATGCTCCCTGCTGTATTCTGCTGTGAAGTGTCCTCTGTACCCTGAGCACTACAGTCATAAGCACTGTATTGGGGGAGCTTCAGATGGCCTTGGCCTCTGTTTTTAATAGATAAACTCTTATCTCCCTGAAGCAGATGGATTTCCTGCATATCAAATTCGCTGGAGCTGTTCACTGTTATTGGTGCACACTGACGCTCTTCTGCATCGGCTGTGTGATTATTCTGAAAGTAATAGTTACCAAACAGGGAATCCTGAGGCCACAAGCAGGTTTGAGACTCTCTACAGCTTAAATGTAACCTCGGACACAAACTGTGAATTTAGTACGAGTTTAAGGATGCCTGGAGATACAAGAATCAACTTTCAAGTTGGCTCAGCTCTGAAAGGTTTGTATACATTTCATCAAATTACAATTTATCTTCTGGTCATATGTTGATATTTGTCTTTCTTACAGCTGAAAGTTTGATGTGGGTGTTTAATTTTGTTAGAGGATGGATGTTTTTGTTTGCTGATGTTAACCCTGATACAATAAGCTCACTATACTAACACCGCTGTTCGATTTATTCACAAATATAATGCAAATACATTGTCTTCTTGATCCAGTAGAATGCTCCTCAGTTTGGGATTAGGCATCTTCCTTTTCCTGGCCGCGTCAAGTGTGCGCGCTGCTGACCAGCACTGCCGCTGTTCAGGCCTCCCTCCTGATGGGCTGCAAGTCAACTGCAGTTTTCTCCACCTCAAAAAGCTGCCTCGTCTACCTCCAGACGTCACAGAGCTCCACATGCACAACAATGAACTCACCGCAGTGTCACCAGGCATGTTTGACAGACTGGCTCATCTGAAAAAGGTCTCCCTAACTGGAAACCCCTTCCACTGTGACTGTAGAATCCAATACCTGAGGAACTGGTTGCTGAAAAACAGGAACATTGTCTCTAAGGAACCTACCTGTGCCACTCCAGGCTTTGTGGCTCAGATTGCCATTTCTAAACTGAGCGATGACTTTTTCTCCTCCTGCTCAGGGACACGATGCACTGCTGGAGCGTACAACATCATAATAGGGGTGATGTTATGCTTTCTCATTGTTCTACTTCTGTGGAGTCTGAGACTTGCCAAAAAATCCACCTTTACTCTATATATAGACGACAGACATAGAGGATTTGAGGCCGATTCGTTGCGTTCACTTAAGCCCAAACACAGAAGGAGGTTAAACACGTTACTGTCCGAGAGCTCGGGCTCTCTGACCTGGACAGAGGATTTAGAGAGGCCACTTTTCAGTATGGAGTTACTGCCACAAGTACTGGATGTGTTACACAAGAAGCACAATCTAAAGATAAAGGAAACCTAAGGGACTGTCTGCTTCAGTGGGACCAGACGCCAAAAACACTGCATGTCCCAAACAAAGGTGAAAAGAAAACGTACTGGGATTTCTTCTTAACAATGCCGTTTTTGTAATATTAGTTTTCGGGCGTGTTTTCCTGCTAACGAAAGGGGGGAAAAAAAGGGAAGAAACATGCAACAAAGGTCAGGTGGGCCAGGAATACTGTTTTTCTTGGATGCCACCCTTAAGCCCTGTGCGACTTGGCCAGCCTCAGTTCTTTTAATGCTAAACCAGAGGAGAGTTTAACTGCTACAGAATGTTCCTGCCAAGTTGTTCTTATAATGCTACCCTTTTTTTACTGAAGCGAAAATATATTCAAGTGGGTGTAAATTCCACAGGAGAAATGTGTGTCAATCTTATTAAATTTCAATGTGTTCATTTGGGCTGCTTGATTATGGGGGGAAAAAATCAATATCACGATGATTTTGGTCGATATTGAAATCCCGATTATTCAAACAATTTTAAGTTTCACAGTGCATATGTTAAGCATTTCTCTCTCTCTCTCAAAAAACACTTTTATTGATTCTTTATGCAAAACATTCAAATTGAAAAT
This sequence comes from Ostorhinchus rueppellii, assembly GCA_030068375.1. NCBI lineage: Eukaryota > Metazoa > Chordata > Actinopteri > Kurtiformes > Apogonidae > Ostorhinchus > Ostorhinchus rueppellii. Next base: position 14,497,950 of record JAQQZY010000027.1, on the reverse strand, counting down.
GAATTTTGACTGCAAATATGTACTTTACAGGTGTTTTGCAATGGAATGGGATGTATTGCGCATGTGCATCTCAGAAATTGTAAAGAAAAACGGAAAATAAACCGTTTCCACTCAATGATGAGTTTTGAGATCATTTGACAACAAAATCGAAATCGTGATCAAAATTTGATTCATTCCAATTAAATTCCAATAAATGAGAAAAAACTGGACTGATGAGAAACATTTCGGCTTCTATCTTTAAAAAAAAGAACACACAAAAACCACGTCAGGTTACCTTGATACTTTTAATTATATACCTACCTGGGGCAACAATAGGGAATAACGTATTCTAGGTTCATGAGTTGTTGAATCCAGTGTTTGTGTGCATGGCTGTGTAGATCTACAGGATTCTTTAATAATGTGCTTTATTAGAGGCTGGGAGCCAATGATTCATGTCTGAAAACAAAGAGCGATATCAGCTGTCAAAAATACACTGTGAAGATGTATGTCTCTACAAATTACACTGACCAAATACCTCGGACATTTCTGAAGAGATGCAACTTGTTTTTAATCTAAAAAATAATTCACAAACATCCTGCAAAGCTTGTTCATCTTGTACTTAATATTTTCTTCCGGTAAAATATTTACACACAGAGTGATTTAACACAGTCAAATATAAAGAGGCAACACCTTTTGATTGCCATTGTATTCATTTCTGAATAGCTATTAGCTTTTGTTTCTAAAATGTCTATAGTAAATGTTACAATTAAACGTTTGTTTTTGACAAAGATAAGTCTCTGATGGGGTTGATACAAGACAAAATGACAGACAGACGGACAGTACTAGGACAATATTGCACATCAAACAGCTGTCTTTACAGTACAAGTATTACGCTCATGTTCATGCATAGATTTTTCAGGAGAAATGGGTAAACAAATGACAAAAATATCAGAATAAAAAGTCATTTTAAGAATCAAGGTCAAATGTTATCTGAATGTGCTTCATAAAAACACTTCTTATAATAAATATAGGATGATTTTAGGATTTGTAATAATCTAAAACATTACTATCATATAAAAAAATACTTAGTAGGGTCAAATAAGGCAGTTTTTACACTTCGCATTAATGTACTTAAAAACTATCACAGAACAATAGAAAAGAGAGGTTGACTTTTACATGATAGTTAATGTTGAAGGTTTAAAATATGACCCCATAATTTATCAATGCCCTGTTAGGTGGTTAAACACAGTGTCCACAGTGTCAGGCTCCTACAGATTAATTCTTCGAGTGGCATCCGTCGCCATCCCTCATTCAGCCTCCGTGACCACATTTAATCTGTTGGCTTAAAACTGAGGCACAAACTTCTCCTGCTCAAAGATGACGTCAACAGCTTCTGCCACGTCCTTCACGATGTGGCCCGGCTCTACCAGTGCGGGGTCGAATCGGAAGTCCCGGTGCCCGTGGAACACAGTCTCTTTGATGCAGTGGTTGGCGTCAGTGGGCACCTCCGCGTTGGGGTTGTAGACGCCCGTGCAAACTAGGACAGACTTACAGGATGTGGCAGACGGCAGTGCGAGCTCGCTCTCCCACAGGTTGTCGGACTCCTCGTCTTCAGGGACAGCAGTGGTGGAACCTGTAGCGGCCGCCATCTTTGCAACAGCTTTGGGGTTTTTTCTCGCAACCCTCTCCTCCAGGTAGCGGTTATATAGATTGGCACCGTAGATGTCAGTCATAAGGTTATCCCTGAGGTTCACAGAAAACGCAGAGTTATGACAGAAGCACGAAACCAACAGGGGCTTCATTGTACAGCGGTGGGCTTTTTGGACAGCCCATGCATTTGTGATACAGACAGGGGAAAAAATTATTAGACCACCTTTGTTTTCTTCAACTTCTTGTTCATTTTAATGCCTGGTACAACTAAAGGTACATTTATCTGGACAAATATAATGATAACAACAAAAATAGCTCATAAGAGTTTAACTTTCATGCACAAATGATAAGAACTGTAATCAGTACTTTTTTCTTGAGTGTTTTTATTCCTCTTTAGGCGTAAAAAAAAAATAATGCAACTGAAATTTTTTATGAACCTATTTTGTGTGGAGTCATAAAGATCTCCACTCAGATGAATACCTCGCATTTAATTTCTGAAGCAAAGAACCAGATATTTAAAATTCATCATCAGAAAGTGATATACTGTGTGAAAACGATGAAATATAACCTGACTCTTCTCAACTTTGTCCTTTGAGGTAGAATAAGTCAGATGGTCCAAGACCCAGCAGCACTAAATGATTTTTTTAGCTGTGTGTTGTATGTTGAATGTCAAAAAAATAAACAAATAAATAATAGGGGGTTGGGTGGGAGGGGGGCTTGGCACTTCTTCTGCCACTAGCAATACCTGTGACCAATCACACCTGAAGCACTTTTTGCACTTACTAAGGGTTTTTCCCTTGCGTCTAAATTCTTGCTTGTGTTTTACGTCGCTTTGGACAAAAGCGTCTGCTAAATGGAATTGTAGAATTGTAGAAATAAAACTATTTTAATGCCACAAATCGATGTTTTCTCACATTTTATCATACTATATATACTAGTTATTACTCATTTCATGGAGATAATATGCAAAGAAAAACTTTTTATGTCAGAAAACAGTTAATTACAGTCTAATAACAATTAACAATTGATTTACACAAACATTTAACAGCAGATCAGATTTATCAAGAGCAGCAAAGTTAGAATAATTGTAAGAATTGCAGTGTTTGGGATAATGGCTGATATGCAACTAAAACCAAACCCATGAATGTACAACAGCTGTAGAAAAGCTGTCCACTGTAGTGACCACTGTGCATGAAAGGGTTAATTTCAGAGCTGATATCTATCCAGTTTCTATGTTTTCTTGATAATAACCAAAATCACTCCAGTTTTTACATCAATATCTATGACATTGTACTGATAAAAACGGTGCTTCTAGGCATACCATGTATTCTTTACATCCGTTTTAGTCACATGATACACACAGCAGTTAGTACTTGCATGACTATTGTTTTTGCTGACTTTTATTAATGCTCTACAGTTTGTTTCTGCAACGGTACATTTTTGCAATAGTATCACTCTTTAAGTCCTTGAACTCTTGTCCCGTTCTCAAAACCCACATAGTCCCTTCTGCGTGTGAATGTTCTGTTGAGTTCAAAGCTAAATGTTTCTGCAAGATAATGCTGCTTGAAACCCATCCAGGGCATGACGTGCTGAAATTGTCAAGAATTTAGTTTTGCTGTTTTATCGGTCTGATGCAGCCACACATTTTGAAACTTTTTTTTTTTTTTTTTTTTTTTTTGCAAATGGGTCAAACACAGTAATGTCCCATTAGAAAGCAAACTTTAATTGATCGCCATTCCAACATTTATTTCAAGATAAAGTAGCTCCTTGTTTTGGATATCCCTTATGGTCCAGCTAAAGCAAAAAATGAATACAAAAGTAAAGATGTGGGTAATTTAGGGTCACTAATCTCTCCAATTGTCTCTAAAATGTCCCATCAGAAAGATTTCAAATACTGTGTTATGACCTAAATAGCTTATAATATTTGAGATTGTGTAAAGTTTTAAGGCTGTGCGACAACTTTTTTTCCACTACTAAAATATTCAAGCATTTGTGTATTTTCTCCTATTCTGTACAACAGGGATCACAACAAACTTTCTCATGATTTTACAATGTCTAATGTTGTAATCTCCATGACTATTCACAACCCCTATATATGTGAATAAACGTAGATTTGATCATTATATTAAATTAAACAGCAGCCTTTTTCATTGTCTGTCAGGCACTTCTCTACACTTTTTTTATTTAATTTTTTTGTTTGTTTATTTTGTTTCATTATTATTATTATTATTCCCCTGTGTTTTGTATTATGTTTGTGTCTGAACTAAACTTCACGTACTCACAAACTACTAAGCTAATAAACTACTCTCCAAAGATTGCAATAATAAAGATACAAACCTAGGAGAACGTAAGAATAAAAAGTCATTCCTGTATCTAAACCCTGACGTTAAATTTGTGAATTTTCTCCCAGGCTTGTGAGGACATTTTTTGCTATCAACTTTAAAATGTGCGATTATCATCCATTATTACATGATGATAAAGACAAAACTGTAATTTTACTGACAAAAGTAATAGAATTGCTGAATAGAAAAGGGTGTGAATTCATCAGCCTTTTATTAAAAATATTCTGCATCTTAAATTTGAAAGCTTTGCATCCCTGAAAATGAAATTCTGTGAATTTATCCAAAACTTGTGACAACTTTACTTTTCCAGACCTAGAAAAACAGATTTTTAAGGACTTTCACAGGTTTTTCGTAACCATGGAAACCTAATATGCTACTGGACATTGCAAAGCATTGGTACAGACCAATATGAGCTTAAGTAAAATAATAGTATAAAAAACCTTTCAAAAATAATGACTCCATATTTTCTTCTTGGTTTGATGTGGGGAAAAAAAATGACATTATGCCTATAAATAATGACAACTTCAAATTTTTGTCTTCATTTTTAGAGCAAAAAATAAATTATGAAAATATTGACATTTACAAACTATCCTGTAACAATAAAATGTGAATAACCTGAACAAATATGAACAATGTGAAATGTCTAAAGGAAATGAAGCACAATTTGAACAATTTTCTGCCTGTTACTCAGTGTTTAGTGTCTTTGTAGATCCGATCCATAATGCACATGTAGAAATAATAAGTTGAGGTAAAATATTGTTAAAATTGCACTTATTTTTCTTACAAAATTTCAGTTTTTTCAGGTTATTCACATCTTTTTTGTTTGGATAGTTTATAAAAGTATTTTCATAATTTAATGGGGGGTTTTGCACTAAAACAAAGAAAAAACTTTAGAGTTGTCCTTATTTATTTATAGGTTATTATACTATTATGTTACTGCTCCGGCCCACTGGAGATCAAATTGGGCTGAATGTGGCCCCTGAAAGAAAATGAGTTGGAGACCCCTACTCTAGCACTTCCAGCTCCCCAAAACTCCCCCTTTTCATTACTCTGATATCATCAGATTAACAACTGTTATTTATTTTGTATTATTTTTTCTTTATTTAACCAGGAAAAAAGCTCGTTGAGATTAAAAAGAGTGTCCTGGCCTAGACAGAAGCAGCAGAAGTTACACAAAATAGTAATCACATCCATACAGCCACACTAAAAACATACATAAAACACAATAAAAGCCACTTCTAAAGCCAAACATAAATCACTAAACCAAGAACATCCATAGAAAACACCATTAATATTTTAAAAGGTACTAAAAGTATACAACAGTGTTCCTTAAAAGCCTCTTAAAGCAGAACCCGATTTAATCAATTACAAAAAAAACGTCTACATCCGGATTTATCCATTGATTTAGAATGGCTTTGAATGTAGTAATAGTAGTACGGTGGTGGGACGTTGCATTACATTTTCTGCGAGGTACATTTGGGACACAGAAGGACAGGAGGGCGTCTTACCCTATAGCATAAAGGGACGTGACGGGAAGTTTCCACTGCTTCTGCACAGTCTGACATCTGATGAGGTACTCTGCAAAATGGTAGGTGAGCTCACTGGGTTTTCCCATTAGAGCCTCGTACTTCAGGTCTTCCCCTGTTATCTTCTTATAGATGTTTTCTAGGCACACGAGAAATGTCCCATGACCAAACCTGAGACAAGATGAGGAAACGGAAAACAATGAGACGTCAGCGTTCAGTCATTCTGTGCTTTAAAGACTATCCCTTGGACTGAACTTTGAAGGTTACCGTGGAGATTGGGCCTCAGCCATCCACATGAGGTCCATGTTGCAGGCCAGCAGGGGCAAGTGAGGCATCTTTTGGGTTTGGTGAACACTGTTGAGGTTTCCATTGGTCAACAAAATATCAATAATAAGCTGTAGATTGGTCTCCCATCGAATTGGCTCCCCAAAAAGAATCACCGCTGTGAGTAGAATTCAAATATTAATACTAATCTCTAAGATCCCAACAATGTAAAAAATCTGACGCGTGAAAAAAATGTACTTACCTTCAACCTTAGGTAGGTTTCTGACAAGATTGGACTGAAATGGAAAAAGAAGAATTGAGCATTTCTGTCACTAATGAACAATTTCATTATTTTTGACATCAGGCTTCTTCATCTCACCGGCAGTTTGGGTCTCCTGTTGTGGTCCACCATGTCCAGCAAAGGGAAGGATTCCCTCAACATATCGATGCTGACCACATTCTTAAAGCCGAGGCTGAAAGCGGGGTGTTAAGAACAAATAATAAGCACTATTCAAGTCAGACCTTTTCATTCATTCAGTCATCTTCTGAACCCGTTTTCTCCTCATTACTTCCATCCTCACTTGAAGCCTATCCCAGCAACTTTAAGGGTGAAATAGGGGTACGCCCTGGCATCGATCCACTCCTTCATCCATATTTAATAATTGTTAAATATTAAATTTATAAAGCGGGTTCAGAAAATGGATTAAATTTAAATATGTGCCAAATTGGAAGTAAATTGAGACAAAATGTATGCTATTTTGAAATGTGATATTTCACTCATTGTAGGTAAATGGGGGAAAAAAGAATATTTTAAAAATTTACAAAACTAGAGAAGCACTCAGAGAGCGCAGACCTCCGCCAAGGCAGTGTTTGCACTTTTGTTCACTAGATGGCGCTGAATGTACGGATCACCACCAAAATCTAAACATCGGTAGGATACCCCATTTTTGACAATCTGTGAAAATTTCATGAAACTCCGTCCATAACTTTTTGAGTTATCTTGCTAACAGACTGACAGACAAACCAACGCCGATGAAAACATAACCTCCTTGGCGGAGGTAAAAATTCAAAAACAAGCTATCACTTAGATAATTTGCAGTGGTGTCTAAAATCAATCTCTATACCTCTGCAACATTTTCAGTAAATTAGAGTTAAAATCAATGTTTTTATATTGATTTGAAATTTTGCTCATAAATAAATGGGGGAAAATTTTATTTTTTAATTTCATAAAAAATAGGAATTTGACCTGCCTTTCCCAAAATGTACTGACATCTATTCTGGGTCACTGCCAATCTATAAACCCAATTTGGTATGAATTTAATCAATAGTTTTACTGCTTAAGTGTTGAACTGAAAACAACAATACCCCTTCCCTCTCTCTTCGAGGGGTGGGGTACAAACAAAGGGAAGGTTAAGGATACTTTTTAGCAATTTCCAGGACTGGCCCTTGCCCTGACACCAGCACACACTTGTCGTGGTACTTCTTGAGCATCCTTAGGGGACTGTGGGACATGATGACTTGTTCCTGTGTAATCTGAAAACACATAAAGTATTAAATATTAAGTTTGCATCACTTCTATCTGAACCTACATAACACAATCATGGAGCTCCAACGGCAGCTTGATAACTCACAGGGACTCCCAGGATGTGAGAGAGCTGGTCTGCTTTTGTTTGTCTGAGGCAGTTCCCTGCATTTGTAACGAAAACAACCGGCACCACAAATTGTCCCTGAGAGTCGACCAGCTTCTCAAACGCCTTTTTGGCAGCAGGGATTGGCATCCTTCCCCGGACAAGCACACCATCGATGTCAAACAACAGCCCAAAGCTTGGCTGGGCCTGTAGAGGGGACAGGCGGACAAAGGTTGATATGAGGGTCAAAGGTTCAACTGAATATTTTTGAGATGTAACAACCAGACAAATAATTACAACAATGTGAACTGAAAAAAGGAAAGATCAGAATGAAGGGAATGTTGAGTAAAATGAGTACATTACAGAAGTGAATGTGCTGATTTTGTGAACCTCAGTGCAGACCTTTTGACATGACATTTGATCACATCTGACATAAGGGGAGCTTGACTCTAAACACATCATGCATGCATTTACTGTTTTTCATTTTCTTTTGTCTGCAAAACATGAAGTTTAAGAAATACCCTCCAACCTCTATGCATCCATGCAGGTGCATAGATTTTGACAAAGAACTTTCATCATTTATTACACAGGGGGAGCTTGACTCTATAAACACGTTATGCATGTATTTGCCATTTTTTGCTTTCTTTTGTCTGTAATAAATGACCTTCAGGACATAACCTACAATATAAATGCAACCTTGCACAATGTATGTGCTGAAAGACCCAACTGTGTGACTCCTGTGCATTTGTGTCATTGAACGCAGCACCCAGTACCCACCGTGGATGAACAGTGGGTGCCTTTTGGTGACACAGCAGTACCTACGGTGAATGCATGGTTAGCATATTAGAAATAATATAACAGCTATACGGACAGATGCACTAAAGGTGTGTTTTGTCTTTGGGTGGGGGTGAATGCACACAGTATGGGGCGCAGCAGAGGTTGTTTTTCTCGCGTGTATAAAGCACTGAGCTACATCTGTTGTCTCTGATGTCACATCCACATCTGAGAAAGTTGCATGCAATATGGTATGCAACGCACAAGTCTAAACCGATTATTTATAGTAAAATGTTCCCAAAAATAGCCACATTGTCAACATTGTATTAGTTTGACGGAGCCAAGACGCAGCAACAGCTCGAACCGTACCTTGCTATTAGACTGAGTTCCGCAAAACCCGCACCGAGAACCGACAATCCCAGCTTTTCGTCTGGCTTGACGGTTACTCAGGGTGAACAGGCCCCGGTAAAACGGCAGGAGTCCCCTCATCTCCTTTATTAGTCACCGGGTTTTTGTTTTTTTTTTAAAAAAAGAGGAAAAAAAACCCCACATAAAGCATGAAACGTGAGCCGGCTCGGTCCGGCTCCGGCCCCGCTGCTGCTGCTGCTGCTGCCTCCGCTCGGATCAGCTTCTTTTTTTTTCCTTCCTCAGATATTTTTCGCCTCTGATGTGACTGGGTGAGACGGAATGACGACATATGAGGAGGAGGAGGGTCCCGCTCTGCATCTCTGCCGGAAGGAGTCGTAAAGCTGCATCTGCAGTGAAACCCCCGCTGCCATTTTAGACTCCGAGGTGGAGCTTACCGCCCGTCCACGCACAGCCCCCTTTGTGATCCACGCTGCAGAAATAACACGATCCGACTGATCATAAATAGCCCACATCTGCTTTTTCCTTTAACCACTTTCGTTTCCTGTGCATGCATACATAACGTGTGGTTTAAGTGCAGCAGGAGCCTTAATATTGGTGCTAGTGAACCTCAAGTCTCCATTTTACATCCCGGCTTTTTCTTGACTGGTTACATTTGCTGCAGGATCATCTGACCCCTTTAACTGGATCCACTAAGATCCTTCGTGCGTATTCTAATCAAGCATCCTCTGTCGGGGATTGTGATTGCATTTGCATAGCAAAGAAAGCATGGTCCACTTGACCTAGAGATCAGGCTGTTTATCTTGCAGATTATCTTGTGTCAGGATTCTCCAAATGCAACATACACACATGTAACTAAGAGTTCACCAAGAATCAGTGTTTGTGAGAAGGAATGAACATGATGCAGTATCCTCTTAAAACAAAACTTTGGTGCATAATAAACATCAATAACTGCAATCAGACAAAAGTCCTCCCCGTGCTCCTCCAGCTTTATTGATAGTTTAAAATTACATTTCTATTTTCTAGGACTTCAGTTGCACTTTCCTTCCGACTTAAAAACTGAGTACAAGCAAATGGTATTTATACAGTAGTCTAAGTGATATTGTACAAAAATAACATTTTGATTTCTGTGAAAACATTTTTCATCCCCAAATAACTCCTAATTCTGCTGTTCTGACAACTGTTCTTGATGTTAAATTTTGCCAAGGTAAAAAAATGAAAATCCAAAGCCATTTAAAGGAAACATCTACCTTGGACTACCAAGTGATATTTAAATTGTAAACAGATTTCTATAAAAGAACTTGTTTCTTTTAATACCTCCAAAATTTTATATCTTAGCAATATAACATGTAGTTTGTTATCGCCCGCTTAGCTGCATGTAGGGCTGAAATGCATCATGTTATGAACGGTTTCCATGTCATACTCCCTTGGCCAACTCATATACCCCACTAAAACAAACCAAAATAACCATACATGGAAGTTCAGGTTCCATTTACTCCCTTCTTCTATCTCATTTTACTGAGACTCACTTCCATAAGCTCAGAGGTCCTATAGATTCCCATATGTTTAGTCCCATTTATTCATCTCTGATCACCAGTGGCTTGGAAAGGGGGGTTCTTTAACAAAGCATTATACATAACACCGCTACCAAACTAAAACATTTTTGTATTGAATGCAGAAAGATATTTTTTCACCCCTTTCTTTGTATTACATGTCGAGAGGCTCACTGGCCTGGGACTAGCCTCTGTTAGCCAACCTTTGGCCAGTGAAGAGGATTCAGAGAAAATAATACAACCAACCATCAATCTGAAAAAAGGAGGGGCAACAGAGGGCACTGATTATGCTGTGGCTTCAATGGTGCACTCTTTTGCCAGGTGGCCTGCCTTTCCGCAGTTGTAGCAGTTAGTTTCGCTTGCTTTACTGCAATGCACAGCAACATGACCAATCTCACCACACCTGGAGGAGACAAAAATCAGAGACAAAAACACTGAGCACATCGTAGTTAAATACACAGAGGACCACAACAGTCATTGGAACCACAGACAATCATTCTCAAAGGACTAAAAACAACACTCACCTGTAACATTTCACCTTATCGCAAAGTTTCTGAATGTGACCAAACCCACCGCAGGAGTAGCACTTCTGCTCGTTGGCATGGTCACAGTCGCGGGCCATATGGCCAGCTTTGCCGCAGGTGTAGCACAGCTGCTCCCTCTCTTTCTTAGGCTCCTTGCAGTCCCGGGAAATGTGGCCACTCCTGTGGCAATTGTAGCACGCTGTAAAACAAGGAATAGATTTTTTTTTTTTTTTTTTTTAAACATTTGTAAAAAAAAAAAATGTAATTATAGTCAACGTATTTTAGAATGAGGTCAAACTGTCTATCAAAATTCAAACATTGTCCTATTTATGTAATTTTGAAAAGAAAAAAACAAACAAACAAAAAAACACAAGAACAAACAATGCCCACCATCCTCAGTTTGGTCACAGTCCCGTGCCATGTGTCCTTGGTCTCCGCACCGATAGCAGAACAGCTCTGTAATGGCACAGGCAGATTGGCGTGCAAAGATGAAAAAAACAATGCTTTAAACACGACTTTAATTTTAGCATTAAATGCCTCTCTTCTAAATGCATTTCACAGTAATACTCTACACATTTAACATTATGCAGTGCAGTAAATATGACAAACTTTCAAACCCAGTCTTTTAAAATAATCCTATACTGGGAATGGCCTTAATAATATATAGTACCCTTGCCTCGTCCCCGACCCCTGCCGCGTCCACGTCCACCTCCAGCATTAGGACAGTGCTTGACCCAATGCCCAGAGCGGCCACATCCAAAGCACTCGCTGTTGCTGCTGCTCATCTCCATTACCTACATACAAAAACAAATAATCAGCAAAACCATTTACTTTACAAATAAAATTTATTTCATTGAGCTCTAAGATTAACACCCCATCTGCAGGGTCTTCAGCTGCTGAAGACAATTTTTTCCCCTTACACTCAGCTTTCACCATCTTCTTTGGAGTGCAGGTTTAAACAAAGACTATTTGATTGAGGATAAATTGGACTGCAAAACTCATGTTATATAACCATGAAACATGACAGAGCGTATGGAGGCCAGATGTAAAAATTTGGATCGAAAAGATGTAGAACTTGCTCCCTATGATGTTATACCCTAAAAAGCACAAGAAACCATCTACAACTGTGGCACAGCAACTGCACTGTCTGAGAGCAGCTGTTGTGCTGATGACGCCTTGTTTTTGCTGAAACCTCAGTGAACAAGATGTCATGAAGTTTCAGTCTCACCAAAAATGGACTGACAGTGGACATGAGCAAATAACATGATGTGTACAGATTTAGAAATTCTGCACACATCTCATCCATTTGTTTAAAAAATATTTAAGATTAGACTATGATCTATCACTTATTTTAAAAGCCAGACAACAGTATTGCACAAGTCAGCCTAGCAGAGACTACCAGAGGGGTCTAGTCTAATCTATGATTTAACAGGGATTCAAACTGAGCTGAGTCTATGATAAATGACCATCAGACTAGCAGCAGCTACACGGCTAACTTACAGACGTTCCTCAATGGAATCATGTTGTGATCACCATAGGTCAAACTTCTCCAAAGTGTTTGCTGACGGAGCTAAAGACATCAAGTCAGTAATAATGAGTCAATGATTAATCAAAACCCCTCACAATTTGAACTGTGCGGAAAAGACGAGATGCCACAGAAAACGACTCGGTAATACGTATTGTTTCCTTTTTAACTTAATCGGTGTTTGTAAAGTGTAAAGTGTAGAGATGGTCATCTAAAATGCCCGACGGGCCTGAGACTAACGGCTTATATAATACTGTTTAACTGTGTTTACGTGGTTTAAGGATTTCACCATAAGCTATAAATGTTTGGCTTTCACAAAGTCGATACATACAGCCAGTTGAGTTTTGATAAAAAAAAACACGATAACTGGAGTTAACGCTACACGCTGCTGACCACCACAGTAATGGCAACGAAAGCATGTCGTGGTTTGTGTGCTAACTTTGGAGGCTAGCTCCAGAGGGCAGTCACATCGCATCGTGTTGTATCAACATCTGCTTAAATAGCCCACACTCGCCCAAAAAATGTTTAAATAAGTTTAATTTAAAACGTCTACAGACCACCAACAGGCACAGCCAGCGGACGAAGCGAGTCCGATCTGCTTTTATTCTTGCATGTGAGAATCAAATGCCAAAGGTTGAAGCTACGCTAACGTCGGCCTAGTCACGTTGATTTCTCTGCGTGCTCGCGAGACACAGCTGCTGGTGATTAGCACATGCTAGCTCACCACCTCACGATCGCGACCAAGAAGCACGGCTCAGTCGACGATCATGCTTTCCCCCCCTGCAAGAAGCTTTCGATCCGACGCTATATACGATACATATTGAATTCCAATGCTTTCCGACTGGTATTTATTTGAATTTATCATAAAAACAAAATTTCCCGCGCAGGACGCACATACGAAAGCCGTTATTCGAGGCTAAGGTTAGCAGGCCAAACTACGAACCCGTTGCTCCATTACTAAGAACAAAACCTAACCAACACATTTCTAAACAGAAATCGACCGAACATCTAATTTTACAAAAATAATCAGTTTAAATACACTATACTTCCAAAGTTTACAGATATACTCAGTGCAAAGATTGCATTACTTTTAATGCAGTTTTATTGCTTACCTCGCTGGCTACCTAGCTATGTCACTGTTTACGCCTCCTTCTTTGCGCTACATGCGGTGCGTGAGCAGGAGTTCCTGAATTGTCATTCACAGTATCCAGTAAAAACCATCACAGTCATTGGCCACATACTACCCGGACTACCAATGAAACACGACAATATCTGGACACCGCCTCTACGAACCATCCAATCAGGGGTGTAGAGAGGTCCTCCTTGCCCAAATTTACAAACATCAACCACCAAACGTCAAAAGTTTTTTCCTTTTTTAAAACACACAGCTTTTTTCTACGACCAGGGTTCTGAGCAAACTAGACTTAACGCACCAGGTGATATAGTTTGCTTAATTATTCAAGAAATTATGAATGGACAATGTGGAAATCTTAAAATACGATCATATGACAACAAAACAGTTAAAGCCGCAGATTATAATATCAATCGCAACAAAGCAAAGACTCTAAAATCATTTGTAAAATCTAATATCTCGACCTGGTATTAGTCATCATTTTAATGGGCTACTTTTAGAAAACATTTGGAAATAATAATTGTAAATATTTATGTTGTGACTTGATATTTTGATTAATTATTTTTGCATTGTTCTTTATTTTTCTATTGTTTGATACTGAGAAAATGTATTTATTACAGCTTATTTCTCCTACATGTGTAATACAAACATACTGTTTCACCATTGCCACATTTACCTCACATTTGCCAACAAGAAAATTCAGATTTATGATGCATGATGTTCATATTACTTTATCCCAGTTTTTATTTTGGAAATTACTTGAAGAACATTTGCGAAACTCAACACACCACAACTAAACAAATTTGTTCAAGAACTTTGACATTTCCAATCTATTGATATGTGCTTTTCTACTCTTTTGACAAGCCCTGTTCATATAATACAGTATCTGACCCATCTGCATTTTTACTTACTCCCTAAATCTTAAATTATAAATGTAATTGAGACAGAACTTTACATGTAGAGATTTTTACCTATTATTTATTTATTTATTTTTAACAGAATTCTGACACATTTGCATTTCAAAAGCGTTATAACCTTAAATGAATTAAGCCAGGAGTGTCAAACTCATTTTAGTTCAGGGACCATGTGAAGCCAAATTTGATCTGAAGTGGGTCGGACCAGTGAAATAACAATATAATAATATATAAATAATATCAACTCCAAACTTCCTTCTATATTTTAGAGCAAAAAAAGTAAAATTATGTGATGAAAATATTTACATCTACAAAGTACAATTTAAAACAATGTGAAGAACATGAACAAACTGAAATTTCTGAAGAAAACTAAGTGCAATTTTAACAATATTACATCTAAGTTTATAATTTACACACATAGATCACAACTGACAGATCACAGTGGATCTACAAATATACAAAACATCTAATAACTGACAAAATATTAGTAAAGTTGCACTTCAGACATTTCAAAATGTTCATATTTGTTCAGGTTATTTGCGCTTTTGTGAAATGATAGTTTGTTTTAGTGTAAATACAGTAAAATTACATGAAAATGTTTATATTTACAAAGAGAAAAGTTTGGAGTTGTGAGTATTTTTTAGGTTATTATGATAGTATTTCACTGATATGACCCTCTTGAAATTATATTGGTCTGTACGTGAAACCTGAACTAAAATTATTCATATTTTCAGTATCATTTTTGCATTTCTGGGGCGGTTCGCAGCCGAGTGCGAAGCGAGTGGGATGAAGATCAGCACCTCCAAATCTGAGGCCATGGTTCTCGACCGGAAAAAGGTGGCCTGCCCCCTCCGGGTCGGTGGAGAGTCCCTGCCCCAAGTGGAGGA
>JAQQZY010000027.1:14466303-14482786 GCA_030068375.1 Ostorhinchus rueppellii | reverse complement strand
AAGTCTGGGCATCCCTGCTTAGACTGTTGCCCCCGCGACCCGGCCCCGGATAAGCGGATGAAGATGGATGGATGGATTTTTGCATTTCATAAATTCATCTCCTAGGCTGGAGTGGACCCTTTGGTGGGCTGGATTTGACCCCCAGGCTGCATGTTTGAGATCTCGGAATTAATTAAACCTTGAGCAATAAATGTTAAAGTTAACAGTGAAAAAATCTTGACTGGGACAAGGTGACAATATGCATAAAAATAATCTATTTTTAAAACAATTAGATTCTGACACTTTACGGTCCAGATGGATGAGTTCACAAATTATACATCATGCCACCTCTTCTTGTTCACAGATTCTTAATTTCATCATATTTGGGATACAAGATAACTGATAAAGACAGCTAAATGAGCCACAGTGGCTGCAAGCATCTCAGCTAACTGGCCTGAGTGCTCAGCCAGATCAATAAGTGGGAAAGATGCCTTCATCCCAGTCTTAAGGTGGTTTTTGCCGTGACAATTTGAGAAAGCAATTTCTACTTCCTGAGAAGTAAATTCTGCATTTGACAACCTTTATCACACTAGGGGAAATTATTCTATCCTGCTGGGGGTCATTTCTAATGTAATAGGTGTTGATTATGATATTCCACACATACAGAAATACAGTGATGTTCCCACATGTGTTCAGGAGCACCTTAAAATGCTCAACAATGACAAAGCCCTTCCCTCATCCTCACAGATACAGTATTTGTTAGTTTTTGTCATTTGTTAAATGGAACATCTGTAAAGAAATGGAGCCTAAACTATAGATAGAGCGAATTGTACAGAAATGAGTTATTAATAGAACTGCACGAGGCGTTTTGTGATTTAGATATCCAGCTAACATGTCCTCTGTTGCTTTATGGGAACACTGTATGCTGAACCTTTTGAATCATAATGCCTGGGATGTTGATGAAGCCGTTTTATTCTCAGACGGTGTCAACTTCAGCTCGGTATAGGACCTATGAGCCATCTGTAATTTGTGTACCTCAAGGGACCCAGTTTAGGATGCTTCAGAGATGAACACTTGGTGAGTGGAGCGTATACTCTTTCCAGGCTTGTTTAAAAAAAAAAATATTCACAGCTTTTCACAATTTAAATTCTGCAACTATAAATGATGAGTTTATTTAATGAGAATGGAAAAATATCCTCACGTTCATTTGAACTAGAATGTCTTTTTTTAATTTAAGGTGATTTTGTTTTTCTTTTTGTGGCATGCATTGCAGCATAAGGTGATTTTATTTTACTGTCTCTTCGACTTGAAAAACAAAGACTGTCATGAAAAGGCAACAGAGAAAGGATCAGAATTTATTAAAGGTTACAACATTGCACTGTCTGCAAACCTCCAGATGATGGTGCACTTGAGGTTAATAATAGATTAGGCTACTCCTTTACTCCAAACCGGTAGTGGGAGGATATTTTTTTCTTTTCAAAAGATACGTTTGCAAATAATATGTGAACAAATGTGCATGTGAAAGTTAAAGTTACTACTAATTCGTCAAGATCAGTTTTTTTGAGTAATTTTCATCAAGTTTCATATGATTCTCATTGTTAATAGTACAACGCAGCATAGTGTATAAGGTGTGTAAAATCTAATTATATCGCCTATTACGGAAGGGGATTAGTAAATACAAGTGTGGATTCTTTTAATGACCTAAAACAACAGTAGGCCTATAACCAAGGGAAGGAGGTAGGGCTTAAGTTTGCGCAGTATGAGTGATGCTTGCAACTCTTGTTATGACTGTAAGGTCCTGTTTCAATCACTGGCGTCAGACGGACGCACGGCACCGACTCAAACCTTTCACCTTCTCCTATACAACGTAAATATTGATTGAAAACCGACGCATTACGCACGGGACGTATTGGAGTCTTAATTTGAAGGCGCTTTCACGGGACTTCAAGAAAATCCCTCGTCGTGTCACTTTGGGGGTCCGACGGATTTTTCTCGCTTTTACCGCGAGTGACGGATTAAACTTTTCCTCTTATTATTTCAGGAGGCTTCTCCAAGAGACCCGCCTATGACCTTCACGTCTTACATTACCGTAAAATTTAACGGATAGGAGGCGGTTTGATACAGCTTTTACGGGCTTTTACCGACTTGGACTTTTTCCTCTTTTCTTTGAATGCGTTGCAAATATGATGATGTCACCGACGCCACTTTTTCCTGAAGTTATGGCGGAGCACAAGTTTTCTAACTTCTCTTGGTAAGCTAACACCGCTACACACTTCCACCACGGTTCGAACTACAACTACAACCGTCCGTTTCGACTCGTTTTTAACAAGTGGGAATTGAATGGAGGCAGCTTTGCATGAAGTTTGGTTAACGTTATAGTTCGCGTCTGAAGGCCTACAGGCAATTTCATAGTAATAATCTGCCAGGCCTTATGAAAACACACGTACTGACCACTAGCTTCTGATGTTTGAGCAACTGGTGCATGAGTTCCAGTCGTGGTCTTCATTTACTGGTTTGGTCAATATTTAATTGAAAGTCTTTTCAAAGCGGACTATGTAAGCTTCTTTTCCTAACTTTACCCAAATATGCTAACTTGCTGACATTGATTTCACCTACATTTACGACACACACCGTCTCTCCGTGGATGTAAAATACGCCTGGCTGTGTTATGTGTATTACACAGGAGTAAAGTGCAGTTATTCTGGGCTTCACATTCTTTTTGTTAATTATTTTTATTTGTGGATGGATCACAACAATTTTTTCAAATACAATTCCTGCAGCTGCACGGTGGGAAGGGTGAAAGACCTACACTGACCCAAGTTCCTGTATTTCTACAGTGACATACCAGTTTGTCTTCTGTGACAGCTAACCACTAACTGTGCTAAATCATCTCTTCAGTTAGCAGGTCTTTGTGTAAGACTCCAGAGTTAATTAGAAGTTGTTTTTTTCTTTTGCAGGCTGAGATATGCAGTCTGTGGAGTATAGACTCTGAAAATGATAATGATCAGTCCTAGTCTTGCAGTTTGTGCAAACCAAGCAGAAGAGGGAACATATTTGTGACTATTGTACATCCAGCTTGAGTTGTAAGAACTGAAATGTTGTTTTCAGCAACTACTATGCTTCCAAATGAGGTTGCACTAACGTTATTTTTATTTCTGCTGTATTTTGCCCTTCTCTTCTACTGCATTTAATTAGAGACAATGTGGAAAAAATGTGATACTTTGGTCTGTTGTCTGACTGTTCAGAAGAAAGAGGCTGTTGAAAGCATATACTGTAAATAACATGGCTGACCTCTGTGGTGGTTCTGCTGGTCTGAGTGGATTAGTTTGACTATATTGCACTGCTGCTCCCTCTCAAATGCGAAGGAAATGATTTGCTAGATTTGACCTTAGTGGCAAAAAAGTTTACATGGTGCTGAAAACCATGACTGTGGTTTGATTAAAGTGTAAGGTTGAGTCTAAAAATGAAATGGATCAGGTTGTACATGTTTTGTTTTTTGCTTTTTTACCTCGACGGTGCAACTCTTTCAGTACACTACTGATCCTTTCACGAGTTGCACCATCATCTAAGAAGGCTAAAGAAGTTAATGATGCCATAACCTAAATCTGTCTTTGTTCTGTGCTGCTTTTTTCCTCCTGAAAACCCCCCAATTTTCTTTTGTCATAAATGTAAGCAAGCCATAGCTTCCTTCATGACTTTCAGGTTGTAAGTATCATCAGCTGAATAATCTATTGGTACAAGGTTATAACATTCTTTTATTTTTTCATAATAAAAAGCAGTTACACTTGATGTCACTTGCTAAGATGACCCCTTAAGTTTGGATGTCAACTCTGCTCACCATCAACCTTACCAAGAAGAAAGGGAGCTACTGTAGTATTAAGGTGATAGTTAATGATGCATACTTTTAAGTGTTTGGAATCTAATACTGTTTTGTGTTTTTATTTTTTGTGTTTTCAGACCACTGAGAGCACTTGGCTTTGCTAATGGAGCACCTACAGGGAGCGTGGAAGTCCCTGAGTAACGGTTTTGGAATGAAGGACACTGCGTTTGAGGGCCCGTGCCTGTCACCAACCATGGTCCAGGGCTTTCCCTGCCAGCGCCGCTCCTCAGATGACAGCAAGATGCCTGACTCCAAGACTAGCAGCACTATCCGTGTCTACCTCCCAAATCAACAGCGCACTGTGGTGAGTTGGGTTTCCTCTGCAGGTAAAAGATGCTTTAATGCCATTCAACTGGCTTTTTTTCAAACTTTGAAAATTGTTTCAGAAATACTACAATGGTATATGTTCAGTTGAAGAGTTACTGTCTTGCAGGCAAAGGGGGATTACCAGTCTAGTAACGTTTTCCTATATAGTTCAAATTTTTTTTTTCTTCTTCTGTCCCACAGGTAAATGTGCGACCAGGTATGACTCTGCACAGTTGCCTAATTAAAGCCTTGAAGGTTAGAGGTCTGCAGCCTGAGTGCTGTGCAGTCTTCAGGCTGCATCCTGGGCAGAGAAGGTGAGCTCAGTACTGTGGTCAGGTTGGCAAGCAGGGAAAAAAGATTAATCATATTCTGCTGCCTTTTGCCAGCTGTGATATCCTTTAATATCATGTTTTTCCCTTTTCTGAAATAGCAAAAAATTACGAATGGATTGGAATACAGACTCCACCTCACTAATCGGTGAAGAGTTGCTGGTGGAGGTTTTAGATCATGTTCCCTTGACAACACATAATTTTGTGAGTAGCTACTATATTTACCACATATTCAAATACTCACACAAGTGATGGGGCTAAAAGAATGTTCTTTTATTTTCAGGTTCGGAAAACATACCTGAAGCTAGCATTTTGTGATATTTGCCAGAAGTTTCTATTGAATGGTTTTCGTTGCCAAACCTGCGGCTACAAATTCCATGAGCATTGTAGCACCAAAGTGCCCACAATGTGTGTGGACTGGAGTAATATCAGACAACTCCTGTAAGTATCTACACAGATATAATCCTCTATATGTGTCAACATAAATCCATTCTCTGTATGAAAAGTAATCATTCTTTTAAATACGTGTTTAAAATACGTGCATCACAATTCTTTAGTTGGGATAAAATGGCCATCTTTTAGTTGTGCTTGCTTTGCATACTTGTACTGGTGTTGGGCTTGTTTTGCATTCAGGTTAGAGGCCCAACGGTGCTCTGTTGAAGATGTATATCAGTGATAGTCGAGATAAAAGTTTTTTCCTGACAAGCATGTTGTCTTTTGCAGCCAGTTGTAATGTGATTAAACATTCACTCGTTCTTAGGTATTGTTTAGTGTAGTGATTCATTCTGTTTTAGGTTGTGTCCAACACCTGGTGAGAGTGGTGCACCATCACTGCCCCCGATGACATTTCGGCGAATGAGAGAATCCTTAACACGGTTTCCGAGGTGAGGTGAAGTCTGTATCTTGCTGTCTTCTGTTATCAATGCAGAGTCCAGTGGCAAGTTCATTTGAGACCATTGTTACTATTTATTGTTTGTCATCGGTTACTGCAACATACTTGTAGTTATGTTCAAGTTTGTAAGAAACCATAATCTTGATTGAAATAAATCTTGTTTTTAATTACACACTCAGCTTTACGGGGGCTTACGAGTCCAAGGGCTGATGTAACGAGAGGTGTGAAAAGGGCCTGTTGTTTCAGGAGCACTTCAAATAGTTAAAAAGCACTCTGAGCTGCCAAATTAGCTCTCACAAAGTATCAAGTTGTTCCACACAGGGAAATCTCAAATACTCTTTGGAAACATAGTTTTGCATTTGCCAAAAGTGAGATTGTTCCCAAGGAGTCCACTCTGTGGCCATAACTGTGATGTAATATGACCTGTGTTTATATACGTCACTTAGCAGGTGCTCTACTGTCCCCATTTTCACCAGCACTGTAAAACAGCACAGTTTTTAGTTTTGCTAGAAGAAGTTACCAAGACATTTTACATTCATTTGTGGATGGTAGTTTTTCACTAAACCTCAGCCACCTTTCACTATTTTTCTAAATGTGTTGACTAGATAGTTCTGGAAAAGATAGTAACTCAATCCTGACCAACACGTTGTTGTTCGGGTCATTTGTAGATTAACATATTTGGCTAGTGAGCTTTGTACTGTTCACATGAACCAGCACTGGTCTTGGCAAACATCAAGGGTAAAATACTTCTAGAGTGAGAAGTTAGCAACAAATGAGATAAGGGAGAAGCAATGATAACATTTACTAACAACTGTTTCCTGGAACCGCAGTTTTTCAGTTTTACTTTTTAAAAATTCACCGTTATCACTCTGTTGATTGTGCTTGTATACTGGTCACTTGATCATAGAACATAATCAGATTATGTCTAAAAACAGAAAGTGGGAAAAAAAATGACAGAAATGAAACCAGAAAGCCCCTACATGAATTGCCACCACACCCATGTGGCATTTTAAAGAAGTTTCTAAATCTAGTGTTTGTTTTTCTCTTAAATGTCAGTCATGTGTGTCATCCTGAAGCAGCAACAGAAGATATCAACAAACAATAGCTGCTTGGTGTAAATATTTGATCCTTGTTTGCCCTGACAGCTCAGCCCACCGATATTCCACACCCCATGCCTTCAATTACACCACGTCCTACCCGCCCACAGGAGGCGCTCTCTCCCAGAGGCAACGCTCAACCTCCACGCCTAATGTCCACATGGTTAGCACCACCCTGCCTGTAGACAGCAGCATGATGGAGGTATCTACACACCATACGGGCCCCTTGGGTGCTCCTCTAATGTTCAGGCAGTCACTCCTAAAATATCTCTTGCCTGAGAGTGATCTTGCCCTCTTACGTATATCTCAAGCATTCCAACTGTTGTTGCCTTGCTTTTTTTTCCCTTTTTCTTTTAACCTCTTATCTACTTCTCTGTTAAGTAATCTGTCTGTCCAGGGTTCAGCTTGTTTTGTGTAATTCCCCTCATGGCATCTTATTGTGGTGATTTTAAAATATGTGACATTTGACTTCCCCCTGTTCAGTTCTACTTTCTGCTTTTTAACCTCACTGTTGTTACATAAACAGCTTATCAGTTTTGCATGCTCTCTCAAGCACTGCCCTTTAGTTTTTCATCATGTAGAAACTTGGGCATCCCCTTTGTCATCTTTCCTTCCTCACTTTCCTTCACTGTCTCCCCTTTTTCCTCCTGTCCTCTCTGGCCTACTCTATTGTACCCTGCTGGGGAGTAGCTAGACTGCCTGAATGCCTCCTCCAGCTCCTGGTGCCATAGATTCTGGTTGAAGAGGAAAGTAGGTATTGTGCACTTCTCCCAGTCTTTTGTTGAGGCTTCATCCGAGAGTCCAGAAAAGGTTAGAAAGCACAGTATCTGTGTGCAATCTTGACTGGCATGCCATGTACACAGGCTAAAGTGAAGTAAAACCACAAGTGACAACACAGTATGTGGTTTACTGTTTGAGAAATCTGACAGAACTTTGACTCTGTTTTTGTCTTGGCAGGATGCAATGCGTGATCATGACTCTGGTAAGTACTTTCTGTGAACTTCATCACCTTCCTGTCATGTAGTTTTGTGTCATATTCGTTCAACTTCAACACTTCTTTGATTGTCTACTTTGTCACCCACTTCAAAATAATAATTTCTCATCGCTAGTTTAGTCATAACACTCATTATAAAACTGGGTGGTTATCCATCACCAAACAGGATATGGAATAGTCATCAAATTGTCACGAAGAAGCTCTACATATCTTGGATTTTCCTCACCGTAAATGGCTTAGATGAAACTCCTACATGTTTTTGTGGTCAGCCTAAAGTTGAATGAAAGCAAAGAGGCATTAGGCTCCTTGGTTGCCTAATGAACAACCAAACAACCAGTATGATGGCTAACTTAAACTGATGAGTACAGAATAGTTACATTATCCCACAAAGCTACTTAGTTGACTGGACTGCAGCTAAACAAAGTCAGGATCAGCTCATGTGCAATGTCATTTTCTGTTAAAAACAACAGTTCAAAGGTTGTTTTTGCTGTCATATTATTTCAATGTGTCTCTTGTTACTGTAATATGTATTTCACTATATTTATGCTTTCTATGTGTATAATTTGAGGTAATTTAATGTATTTTCATGAAATTTAAAACCCAGTCTATGAATTGAAAAGACAATTTTTCCCCTGTAAATATGGTATGGATAATGGTCCAATATAAGACTAAATGGAAATTAAAATTTCCACAAATAATTCATCCCACAGTCTGTAGAAATTCCTGATCCTTTTGTGATATCAGTGTGTACATCATGGAATACTATACTATTTTACCATTAATTATTGTAAACCTTTTTCTTAACTGTCTTTTTGTCTTCTTACTCCCTTTTTAGTCCTGTGCTGCATCATACATTTTCCACAGTAATGTTATTACCAATGATCTGATTATCACACTCTCAATTTCTGCTTTTGAAGCGGGGAGTTCCCCCAGCCAGAGTCCTACAGGCTGGTCCCAATCCAAAACCCCTGCTCCTGCTCAGCGGGAGAGGGCTCCGTCCCTTAACACTCAGGAGAAAAATAAAATTGTGAGTCTTTTTACTTCTGTTATCTTTTTAGGTGAAATTTGTTATCCTGACAGCTCATACTTAATATTGCTTGTACCTTCTGGTTCATGCAGAGACCTCGAGACAAGCGGGACTCTAGTTATTACTGGGAGATTGAAGCCAGTGAGGTGTATCTGCACTCCCGCATCGGTTCAGGCTCTTTTGGAACTGTATACAAAGGGAAATGGCATGGTAGGAATGCTTTCACATGGGGAAGGGCATTTTCAAGTGTAACTGCTTTTTCATAACACACTGTAGACATTAAATGAGCTACCTGTCAGGTGCATTGTGTTTCATTCATTTTCTTTTTCTTTTTTTTTTTGTTTTGCAGGTGATGTAGCAGTAAAGATATTAAAGGTGACAGACCCCACACCAGAGCAGTTCCAAGCATTCAGAAATGAGGTGGCTGTCCTACGGTGAGAACTGTTCATTTATTGTTGTATATTTTTGTTTTAGCTGTTTTTCCAGCTGTTTTTCCAGCTGTTGCATTCCTATTGAATCATCTTCATGACAAACTTTTATCTTATCTTTGTTTTCGTGATATCCTCTTCCCCCCCGCATCTGGTCACAGGAAAACGCGACATGTCAACATCCTGTTGTTCATGGGCTACATGACGAAGGACAACCTGGCTATTGTGACCCAGTGGTGTGAGGGCAGTAGTCTTTACAAACACATTCATGTCCTGGAGACAAATTTCAAGATGATCCAGCTGATAGACATTGCCAGGCAGACGGCACAGGGCATGGAGTGAGTCCTAGTCATGACTGATTTGTCAATGTATAAATATAATAATCACAAAAAGAAGCCAGATGCTATCTAATCTTTGTCTTATTTTCAGCTATCTGCATGCAAAGAATATAATACACCGAGACATGAAGTCCAACAGTATCCTTTTTTTTATTTGATCACCTGTTTTAGTAGTTGGTGTTAAAGTTTGCAGATAAAGGCACTCGACACACAGCTTTTATATCAGACACTTTCTTACTGTGACTCCTTGACAACAGTTTAGACATCTTCCTGCACGAGGGTCTAACGGTGAAAATAGGAGACTTTGGTCTTGCCACTGTGAAGGCCAGGTGGAGTGGCTCACATCAGGTGGAGCAGCCTTCTGGATCCATTCTGTGGATGGTTAGTAACACAGATTTAATTGAAGGACAGTAACGCTGTGATTTGTGAAAGAATAATAAATCAGACAAAATTATGGGTGTATTTGAAAGGCCCTCACTTCTGTTTTATTTTTTTCTGTTTGCTCAAAGGCTCCTGAGGTTATTCGAATGCAGGATAACAATCCCTACAGCTTCCAGTCTGATGTCTATTCCTATGGAATTGTCCTCTATGAGCTCATGACAGGAGAGCTCCCGTACTCCCAGATAGCAAACAGAGATCAGGTAAAGTCACATGTTTTATTGCATGTTGGGAGACAATAGTGTTACTGTGTACACGCGCATACCATTTAAAGCCTGTAACACTTAGAGAGCCCTCAGTCCTCACCTGGTCTGAGTGTATGAGACAAGGCCAGCAGGCAGTGGAAAGACACTGGGTTGCTTTCTGAAGGGGGTTGTTGAGCTGGCCGTGGGCCCACTGAGGCGGGCGCCCTGGAGCCACTAGCCTAATTTTAGATTTAGTAACACAACCCTGTACGTGTGTGAGAAAAGGGGTGCATGGGTGTGCATCTGTGTGTGCCTGTGTTTTTAAAGTACCTTCACAGGCCACAAGACGAGGCCCAGATTGTGTGTTCCCTCCTGATTCGGTTCAGTTCAGTTTACCGTGTGGGGATCCAAACTGAAGTTGCAGTGCAGTGTGTTGCCCTTAACCGTTCTGATCCACTGTTGAACCCCTGTCCTCTTTGATGGAATGACTTTGTACTCAGCTGACCTGGCAAGCACATAGAGTACTCTTACATCCTTTATCTCTGCCACATCATGTACACATGCTTTCACAATAGCTTCAGTGTTTTAAATGTCATCTAATACTGACTGGTCATATTTATGTAGCACCTCTGAGGAGGAAGCTCATCACATCTACTGTCACACTGCGTTCTGGATGAGTAATTCACCTAAAGAATACTTTGAGTATTCCAGTCTAATGTGCAGTGTGTAACTCTCTCCTTTCAGATTATCTTCATGGTGGGTAGGGGCTATTTGTCCCCAGACCTCAGTAAGCTCTACAAGAACTGCCCCAAAGCCATGAAAAGGCTGGTGGCCGACTGCATCAAGAAGTCCAAAGATGAGAGGCCGCTGTTCCCACAGGTGAATCCTCTATAATCACACCCTTAAAACTGAATGAGAAGTGCTTTTCTGGACTAATCTCTTTGAATTTTTTCAGATCTTGTCTTCCATCGAGCTTCTCCAGCATGCCCTCCCTAAGATAAACCGCAGTGCCTCAGAACCGTCCCTGCACCGAGCCTCTCACACTGAGGATATCAATACCTGTACTCTGACCTCCACCAGACTGCCTGTGTTTTAAAGGCTCACACTGCGCCACCCCTCCTCTTCTCCTCACACAGCTCCTCCTCTATGAAATACCCAAAATAATCCAAATACTCAGTACACCCAAAGTCACTAAATATAGAAACCACCACAGACACACATGCAAAGATACTTTTAAGAGCATGCTAATTACTGAATTGTGGGGAAAAGAGGAGAGAGGGAAGTGCAAGGAGAAATGCATCAGAGATTAACTATGGAAGGTGAGGAGAAGGATGGACCCGATCTACACCCAAAGAGGTTGGGATGAGATCCCCATCATGCTTCTTGCCACACCTGTTAGTATACAGAGGCTTCACGTTGGCAATGTATCTGGAGAAAATTGTAAATATATGCACGCACATCTACCTAAAGACAACAATAAATGGACATTGAAGGAATCTCAAGAGAAAGACAGATGTGTTTCTCTTGATGTAGGCTCTAGGATGTGAAGCACACTTTTTTTTTTTTTTTTTCTGTCTGGCCGTCCTGGTTTCTGTCTGGCCGTCCTGCCTTAAGAGGAATCACAGCCTGGACTAAGACCCTGCACAACTTCACCTCTTGTTACCGAAAACAGAGCCTTTGGATGTAGTCCATTTAGTTGCACAGTAGTAGTTGATGTTACATTGTCTTAAGTGAGAAAGGAGTAGATATGGGATGATGTCTGATAATGTTTTATTTTTGTCATCTTTCTTTTAATTGTCCTTTTTTTGTTGGGGGGAGGGGGGGGGTCATTTTGGAGATGATTAGCAAGATGGCAAGCATGAGTGAAGATGGAAAACTTTGAATTTGCACATTTTAGCAAAAGCAATGGTTATGTTTCAGCAGTGTACACCGTTGTCATAGTAAAGTCATCTGTAGATACCCACACATTCTTATCTGTCCTTACTCTGGGTTAGGTTATCATGAGCTGGACATTTAGCAGTTGTCTTAAGTATTTAAATGATTTGGAGACTAATTTGTATTTGTTTATCATGTCTCTTTCAGGAGGTTAAACATTTTATTGTAAACTTGGTGAGAAAGTTCTCTATTCACTATTTTAATAAAATTAAGTTAAATTCTTTTGTCAAAGTAGATTGTATCGTTCTGCTGATTATTGTTACGAACACATTCCCCCCCCCCCACTGAAGTAAATCAGCTCAGTTTCATCCTGTTTACAGCGATTCAAGTAAAGGAGGCGGGCCTTTACATCAGATTATACTGACTTCTCTTGTTTGCTAACACAGTAAAATCCCACACATGTGTAAGACTTTGTGGCAGGGTGTAATGTTTGCTGTAGCAGTGGCAACGTGGTGTAACTTCACAGGGGACTGGGTCCAGGCACGCCACCAGGGGGTTCCACCATTGGCTGATGCCCTCGTACATTGCACAGCCACTGGCAAGCTCAGTGGAACAACAATCATTCAGCAAGGGAGGGACGTGGTGGAAAGAAAGACAGTTATATTTTGTTTTAGTGTAAACACCCAACATCTCATTCCGGCTGGGCAGAGCTAAAGTGCACATTTATAGTAAATATGAAAATGTGTGTTTATTTTGTATAAGTTAAGCCTCAGTGAAATGAGCCTGGGTTTGAAATGTGATGGAAGACTTTTGGGTTCTTTATCTCATTTAAGTCACACGTTTCAGAAAGTCCTCCTGCAGCATAAAAATGCATCGGTGTCATCCAAAGTAGTGCGTTACAACGAGAGCCAAGCCACTGGCTGACCACTAGCTGTCTATTTTTGCAACAGTTTTACTATATGTGTTTATCCATTCTATTTCTGCATTCTGACAAGCCACACAGGCTGGTTAAAATGAACCCAAAGGCCCTACTTTCCTGACCTACAACAGCACCATCTAGTGGCTGCCCCTCCATGATGAGTGTCAGACTGTAATGTATCAGGATTAATCTTCTACAGAAATGAGTTACAGTCCTGCCCGTGTGGTTGAAAGGCTGATAAGCTGAACACGCATTCTGATGCCTGTCTGACTGCAGTTGATCAGATAAATTCCACCAAACAATGCAGACTCTATGCTTCAGAGGAGTAAAAGTGTGAGACATTTTTCTATCTAACTTGACTAGAGCCTGTCGACGTAATCTCCACAACCAGTAAGTCAGTGGTTCCCAAGCATTTTAGGCTCATGAACCCATTTTGATATAAATTTCTGGTAAACCCCAGACATTCAAAATGGAGACTTTTGTTTTTTGGTGTTTTTTTTTGCTAAAATTTGTTTATTTTTGAGCATATAATAGTTTGTTATACTATGTTGCAAATAAATGTTAATTTTTGACAACATTCTATATAATGTATATTATTATGGACAGAGGCAGAAAAGCCAGGTTCAGATTACTGCACAAAGTGAGGATTGTATTTTCCTTGGTCACGATCTGTACAGTCAGTCCAGCTTGAATTTACAAGGCTGACAATTAATACTGAACAAACAAATTATAAAAGAGCTGCAGCATCTGAAACTGAGCACAGTGAATATTTGACAGATAAACAGTACCACAGTGCTTCAGTTTCAGCTTCAGTTTGTCATGCCTTTTATGGATTGGGATTGTCTCTCTCAGGGCAACAAATATTTTTTTAAGTTTTTTAAATTTTTTATCAATTACTAGAAATTTCAGATGACCACTTTAGAATTCCAGGCGATCCCATGTGGAGCCCCAAACTCGAGGCTGAAAAACACTGCAGTAAACTAATCTGAAATACAGGTCTGAGATCAAGTTGGCTATAACAGACAGGAAAGTGCTCTGTTGATCTGATAGTAATAGCTTATAAATGTCATGAAATCTTTGTAATGGGTCTGTATTGTGTGATTTTTTTTTTTTTTTTTTTTTGTAATATATTGTGAATCTGTTGACCCATGTCTTATAATGTGAGGGGTGAGAACCATCAGTGCGTAATTATGTAACCAGTAAGACAAATACATTCTGTTGGTGTCCAGTGCATCCAGCAGATGGCAACAACAAACCCTGTTATACCTACAGTGTTCATTATAACTACTTAATATTTTATTTTTACAAACATTATACAGGTAAATACATGTTGATATTTGTCTAAAACACACCTCCAGAGGGCTCACCATGCTATGTTACAAAGTTCACAGTCGATCACACTTTATTTACACCGTTCATGCTACATTATGTTATGTTTTCTGTGGATTGTACAGCAGATGGTCAGTGTGGTTTGCCCCCGTAGGACACAAGTATAGTTCATGTTGTGCAGCAGCTTGGCAGACAGCTGGCAAGAGTCTAGACGGAAGCTCCTCAGCTGGAGCTTCAGAGTTCTTCAATGGACCTTTAGAGTCACAAAGATTTGTCAGCCTGCTTGGTTTGGACTGAACCATTTGGAAATTTTACAGCTACAAGATACATTTTCTTTGAGAAAGATCCATGATGATAAGCTGATATGAAATATGAATATTTTTAAGTGGAAAAAAAACAACATAAACATGATAGAAGGCATTTATTGACAAGATAAATTAAAAATATAAATCAGATCTAATCTATTACACTTTTTTTGGGATAGTGCAGCAGCATCAGCCTTTCAAACGCCCGAAATAATGATGCTGTACTTGACAGAAAACATGATAAAGTGAACGAGAAAATCTGTGCAAACCTTGACAGTTTCCATCTCAGGTGAGAAGCGTCACAATCAAGTATCACGCCTGTAGTGGGGAACTAGACTAATATGTAATCCATTAGGAATTAGAAACAAAGGGTGTCAGTACTAATAAATCAGTGAGAATATTAAACTATAGGCAACAGTTTTCTAGGATTGATCATTCAAGTTTTTACAAATAAAAAGAAAAATCACCACCTTTTTGTTGTAGTAAATCTCTTTCGTTGATTAAGTGTTTGTCAAATGCAACACTGCATTTTTGCCAGTTTTGAAGATACAAGATGGCATCAGTTATTATTAATACAGTCACAAGCTGAAAATATATTACTATATTTCCAGTGAGTATAGAGATGGCTTTAAATTACATGACAACACGGTGCATATTATTTTACCTACATTATAATATGGTTGTCATTTCCTGTTTTATAAATGCATTTATTGGTGCACTTTTGTTGTTGAATTCACTCGCACACAAAATCAAGAAGTCAAGGATTTTGTTTTTGTCATACCAGCACACATTTACATGAGACAGCATGAAATTTGGCATTCGAGGTCAATGATTTAGCCCAATAAGATCTATATATAAACAATATGTACGTTAAAAAAAAAGATTTTCGTATAAAAACACTTGTGCATGTGTAAAATGCAAGAGGAGGAAGTCTGATTGGCCGCCGGCTTGTAGTGCGCTTAATATTGTGTAGTAGAGTGTAAAGTAAGTATAAGTAAGAAAAGTTTATTTACATAGCACATTTCACAGACAAAGGAGGTCACAAAGTGCTTCACAAAGGGTCAATAAAATACAAATAAATACAAATACAGTACAATACAATCTGAATAAAAGCACAGATAAAATTACAGTCATAAAAAAGAATAGATTAAAAATAACATGATGGTCATAAAATAAGCCCTAGTCTAGTGTACAGTGTTCAATGTGAGGGATGAGGGCTATATGGTGGTGGGGGTGTTGGTGTCCGGGGCTACACAGCTCCATCTGAGTTCAGCAGTTCAATAGCTTCCAGAGAGAAGCTGTTTCTCAGCCTGATTGGACATTTACATTAACAACAAAGAGTCTTATCATGAGAATAGACGTGTAAAAGACGTCCTCCAGCTGTTGATGGTGTCATTGTTCACTTTTTGTTCATTCAAGTTACAGAGGAAAATATATTGATATCCAACTCATAGTATTAAAATATATATATATGAATGAAGACATAGTGACTGTATGTGCAGAGTGATCACCATTCCATTCCAACTTTATTTATAAAGCAATTTAAAACAACCACAGTGGACCAAAGTGCTGAACAGAATACTAAAAACACAATACAAATGAATAAAAGCAGAAAAAGATTTAAATCAAATAAATAAAACAATCTAAAATATAAAACAGAACAGAATATCGATATTGCATGAGTTAAAAGACCAAGGAGAACATTATAGATTTTAAGCTTCAAGATTCACTTTATTATCATTTAGGCACAGTACCAACATGATATAGTACGGAAAGAAATTGTGTTTCATCAACTTATTTCATAAACACAAGAAATATAAGAACACCTTAGCAGCCAGAAATATATCGCAACAACTACGGAAGTAAATAAGACAATAAAGCATAAAAAGGCAATAGATTAAAACAATAAAAAGGCTGTAGATTGAAACAATATAAAGGCAATAGATTAAAACCACAGTATAAATATTAATATAACAATTAATAAATTGAGAAATGTTAAAATAATTGCACATAAAACCAACTTTAATCAACTGGCATAACCAGAGACGTATAGTATCAAAGTGGAACCACTTAAGTACTGTACTCAAGTACTAAAATGCAGTATCTGTACTTTTTTGGAGTATTATTTTTCCTCCTACTTCCACTTTTACTGCACTACATAT
>JAQQZY010000027.1:14440914-14452408 GCA_030068375.1 Ostorhinchus rueppellii | reverse complement strand
CCCAAGGATCGCCCGGGAATCGAACCCGGGTCCTTCTTGCTGTGAGGCACGTGTGCTAACCACTGCACCACCGTGTGACCCCTAATAAATAATAATGGATTAGATTTTTATAGCACTTTTCAAGTCACCCAAAGCACTTTGCATTATTGATCCATTATTCATTCACTCTCACATTGTTCCTCTGGTGGTGGTAAACTACATTTGTAGCCACAGCTGCCCTGGGGCAGACTGACGGAAGTGTGGCTGCCATTTGGAACCTACAGCCCCTCCGACCACCACCGAACAGTCATAGGCATTCATGCACCAGTGTGAGTGAGGGTAAGTGTCTTGCCCATGGACACAATGGGTGACCTGGAGAGAGCGGGATTCAAACTGCCGACCCTTCAGTTATTGGACGACCCGCTCTACCACCCCATAGTACAAGTATAACAGTGTGACTGTTTTCATCCTTCAGTCTTCCTCCAAGTCTGCTTCCTGTCCTGGTGCTCTGACAGCCCTCTCATGCCCTCTGTTCTGCTGGTGAGAAATGTGGACTGTGAGAACTTATTTAAGCAAGTTGCACTGTCACATGTTCATGCCCATCTGTGCTTGCGTCACATTCACACAGGAGGGAAGATCCCCCCGGTCAAAAGAGCCCACATGGGATCAGTTGTCCACTTCTTATTTCCTCAACTCTCTCTTGATTGAAATCTTTTCTGTGTTCTGTAGGGATACATGGACATGTCAGCTGAATATACCAGGATCATCAACTGTGCTTTTATTTGTTCTCATTCAAAGATGGTGTGATGAGAGAATTTAATTTGATTTATTAGGAAGATTTCTTTGTTTGCTGTGTGTGTGTGTGTGGGGGGGGGGGGGGTAGCAATAACATAAACATGTAGAAAATGATATTGGTTTATTTTATTTTTTAAAAATACCCCAGAATTTCATCCTTTTTTTTTTTGTTTTCCTGTTGGGGTCGACCTTTCAGCTGTAGTCTTTTGAGCGTGATGAGCACACCAGCCTGTTTCCTGACCCCACTTCTCAACCTTCTCAGAGAATCTCAGCATGACAGGAAATGAAGGCATGCACACACCAGTTCAGCCATCAGCCCCCTCAGTTGTTGGGGTATTTTAGGCATCAAATCTGCAACGAGCAAGAGATACATTCAACATTTATGCTGACATTTTCTAGTTTAACTGTTACCATTCTAAGCTCTTTGCCTGGGGCTCTTCAGTGTTGAAAAATGGAGTGAAGAACAATTATGTCCAAATCAGAGGTTTGTCTTTGGCTAATGTTCTACTGTGTTTCATGAAAATCACTGCAGTGCAGATCTTGGTGGAATGCTAAAGGACCCACTCTTAATGGAAAATAACACTGAATTATCACAAAAAACTGCACTTGCAGGCCCTGGGGAGCAGTACAGTATAGTTTACAGTTGGGTTTTATTTTAGTCGTAAAAATGGCAACTTTTTTGTTTGGTTTATTCTCGCAGCTCAAATTGACCTTCCATCCACATCGGTCTTTATCTGTTGCAAACCAAATGTTATAAAAGCACCCACCACTCATCATCAAAAAGCAAACACATTCAGCAACTTGGGGGTGAACAAAGTGGAGCCGGTCACTGTGAGAGAATTGTTTGTCAGTTGCATGTTAAGATGAAAACAGATTAAAGAGTGACTGCTGAAGTAAGATATTTGTTATTTGGATAGAAACAGAAATCATAGCTCATGTTCTGTGTCTCTCCTAAAAAGTAATATGGCAGCTGTTGGTAAGTTGAATCTGGCTGTTAATATCAGTGTATCATAAAGAGATTTTGTTTTTTTTGTTTTTTTTCTGGTGGCCAAACATTAGGAGAACTTTACACCATAATAACCCCAGCGATATCTTTTCACTGGTATTTTTTTTGTCAAATATGTAAGTTATGAATGTACTTTATAATCCTCTGACGTGTTTTTCTAAGTGTGTCTGTGTGCTCACAGCTTTGTGATTGCAGATCACACACTTGTGAAGGGTTGAGACCATAGATCCTATTAGCCAGCTGGGGCATCAAATCTGGAGTATGACCCTTTGGTCAAAGCTCCAGTGGTATTTAGAACCACTGAAGGCTGATGTGAGCTCAAAGGTCTGAGGCTAAAATGTGTCAACTTCAACACATCCTCTCATCTTTATCTCATATGTGATGTCAATGGTTGTCTCCTGGTTGTTCATGAATTTTATCTGAAGGGGAGGCAAGGGGTATCGTTTTTGGTTCAGTTTGTTTCTTTGTTGTTGTTTTTTCTTTGTGTGTCTTTGTTAACACTCTAGCAGCTAAACTATTGGTTGAATTCATACCAAATTGGGTTTATAGATTACCAGCGATCCAGAATAGATCTGATTGCATTTTGGGAAAAGTAGGTCAAAATAAAATGTTTTAGGAATTTAAAAGTAAAAATAAATTAATTTCCCATTTACTTATAATAGGCAAAATTCCAAATGTCTGTAGCAGCAAAACTATTGGTTGAATTCATACCAAATTAGGTTTATTGACTGCCAGTGACAGTGACAGAGAATACATGTGGTTACATTTTGGGAAAAGTAGGTCAAACTTCACATTTTTAATGAAACTTTTTAAAATAATTTTTTCTCCCATTTACCTATAATGGGAAAATTTTCAAATGTCAACAAATGTCTAAAAACAACAGTTGTGTTTCAATTTACTTCGATCTTGGCACATAAAGGCTATAGAGGCAATTGATATGCTGACATCACCACATGCACAGATATGATGACATCAACTGGATCGATGCCAATAAGCCAGGGGTGCCCAATCCTGGTCCTTGTGAGCTACTATCCTGCATGTTTTAGATGTGTCCCTCCTCCAACACACCTGATTCAAATGATGAGCCTATCATCAAGCTCTGCAGAACCCTGTTAAAGACCATCAGGAGTGCTGGAAAAGCGAAACACCTAAAACATGCAAGATAGTACATCTCAAGGACCAGGGTTGGTGACCTCTGATATAGAGGGCTTCAAACTCATGTATCAAATATGACATGTTTGGTGTTATTCTTTTCCTATACTAAAGTAAATGGGCAACATTGGCAATAAAACAGTCAATTCACTAAGAACAACATAGAGAACGTTTCAATGTTACACTTTTCAGTTCCACAGCTTCAAATGCACAATAACATCAGTTTACAGTAATGGAACAGTGGTGAACTGACATGATGCAACATTCCAAAACCTTTCAGAAAATAAGGAAACATCTATAGTTCAGAGTGTTTGATTCACTTTGGCAAAATTTGACAGACTTTTTCCCTGCATCATGAGCAACTAAACCTGCCTCTTCAGTGAGGAGATAAAAGCTGAATAATTTATTCCTAGTGTAATTTCAGTAGAGGGATCTAAGTGGTTGTGAAGGAAAACAAACATTAAAATATGAATCATTGCTCTTACATCAGGGGAAATTAAAAGGCAGCCCTGTGGCATCGTGAACACTGTTTTTCCAAAAGCCCGAGGAGAGAAATGCAGGCACGAGAGATGAAAAAGACAAGCCTCTCATTTCATTCAAATCTGAATCCTTGTCTGCATCGGGCAATGGTTGTATTGTGTGTCTTATCATTCTGAGCACAGAGCACAGCCCAACTCAGCATTACTGACTTCTTCAAAATAGAGCTCTATCCTACAGTACTTTCACCAGCTTTCACACACATCTATAAATATTCATTGGTATTTGGCAGACACCTCAAAGAACCAAGCACCTTTGTTAACATCCCATTGAGTTTACCTGATCTCCTGTTATATATAAATATATGTTGCATTTCCTATCGATACCTTTTCCCCTGCCCTTGGCTAAGGAATTGGCTTTAAAACACAATTTAGCCTCTGGGCACAGCACTGAAGATGGAGAGAAGAAACTTATAGGCCATGTTTACTTGGATCATTTATTTGTTACAATCAATATTGGTACTCTTGTCATGAATTATAAATGAGATTAGAGACTGAATAAGACGTTGCTCTTGTGTGATTTCCAGACTAAAAAAGACAATGCAGTCAATTGAATAACCTCACTGATGGATGGTAGGTTGCTAGTGCCACAGATTTGCCAAATAATTCAGTAAAAGAAATTTTCATTCAGATGATTCACAACAGAGCACGGCGAGCAGAGCTGAATATTAATGTCCCATCACGTAGCCTACTTAACATTCACACTCACTTGTGGGTTGTGTTTGAATAAGGTTAAGCTCACAGTATGTAACATTCGCTTCCTCATCCAATTTAGAATAGTCCCTTATGCATTTATGTGGTTATAAACATTGAATGAATAAGTTAGAAGATTCTGTGTACATTATATCGAGCTGCACTGTAGAATAAAACATGGAGGCAGTGAATCTCAGTCACTCGTCTGGTAAGTAAGACAACCATCTGCTCCTCCTGTCATAAGAGCAATTTATAGTACAGCATCCTTGGAACAAAACAAGAAAAATCTCTGGATGAGTGACAGCTTCATCAGACTAATAAAACCACTGGCATTATGACAAAATGTTTCTGTCACTATATACGAGCTGGATACTTGATCATAATTACCCAATTTTGTAAATGCACATTTTAATATTAACCTTGAAATACTGTAGTTATGTTAAACAGAGCCCAGTCCCTACACTGTACAAAGTAAAACACTGAATCAACTTAAAATTTTCCTTCAATAGGTCACACATAAAAAAAATGAGTTGAGAGAACCAAATTAAATTACACAAAATTAGATTTAACATAATTTAATTTGGTTCACTCAACTATTTTTTTTTTTTATGTGTGACCTATTGAAGAAAAATTGTAAGTTGATTCAATGTTTTACTTCTTACAGTGTAAATAAACAATTACTAACACTTGAGCAGCATCTATAATGATCAAAACATACAAATATATTTTTCCTTTTACCTTCAAAGAGCCTTAATGTTATGAAACACATGCAGTCATAAAAACATTTAACACATTATTTCCAATATTTTAATCCTGACTATTAGTACAATTCGTTTAATAACTAAATACTTATAATTAGTTGTTTCTTTGTTAAAATAGACAAAACAAATATTGTTTTTGCACTTCATATAGCTACACGTACAGAGACAGCGCCTGTGACCCTTAAATCGACTTAGTGTGTTACATAATACACATTTATTTAGTTCACCTGAGGAATTACTAATATGTTTTAATGCTGATGGTTAAGCCTCCTGCCAGACATAATTATTCAGGAGCATTTCTGATTGATTCCATTCTCCTTTCTTGGAGCCACTAAAACTCATCACGCTGGTTTTCATTTGTGGCAGTGAGTAGAAATAATCTTTGCCCCTCCTAAAATGAAAT
This sequence comes from Ostorhinchus rueppellii, assembly GCA_030068375.1. Lineage (NCBI taxonomy): Eukaryota > Metazoa > Chordata > Actinopteri > Kurtiformes > Apogonidae > Ostorhinchus > Ostorhinchus rueppellii. Next base: position 14,447,083 of record JAQQZY010000027.1, on the reverse strand, counting down.
GTAGCACACAAGTAAGACCTCGGATTAAAGGTGTTCCAGCATTACAAAAAATATTAGGTAATCAGCAAAAGACTTCTAAAAGCAGAGACATTTTGTGTTTGCATAGTCTGCCTGGAATTATACGTGCATATGGTTTTTATACTGCTAGTTTACGACTTGAATGTTAAGTATGTATGCATCCGAAAACATCTGCTGCAGCATTCCTGGAGGTTTCACAGATTATTATTCATTATTTATCTTCCACGACCTTTGAGCTCTGTGTTCCTGAATGCAACTCGCAGAGGTCTATCTTATAAAATGAAACCTAAGTTGAACTGTAACAGTGACTTATTTTCAGTGGGTGAAAGTTCTGGGGGGGGGGCAGACACAAACCAGTGAATAAACACGTCCACTCTCTCTACTCACTGATATGAGTATCCATGAAAAATAGATGCAGCACTCAGACAGAGGACGGCACAGCTACTGATCTCTTGAGTGTCTGTGTACTGGATACATGAAGTGAAGTGATGGAACATTGTCAGAACACAGAACCACTTGAATTTATTTCATATCAGATCTTGCTAAATACCATCACTTACAGTGTAGAATATCATCTCATTCCTGGCCAATCCTGTTCAACATTCTCAATTACAATGACCTTTGATAAATGACATGGTTTCAGTGCAGTGTGATATACGGCCTCCACAGTGTCTCTACAGATGAGACACGAATCCTTATTCTTCCGATTAAACAAGCGACTTCCTCCACTTGCAATAAATGTGGAACAAGTGAACGCATGATGCTGGCATCCATCCCACTGAGGAGGGCTTGATCTCATTAAAATTGATCTGGAGTTCGATTACATAAATGGCCAACCCTGTGTGCATAAACAAGATAAGAGGACACTGCCAGGCCACCTGACTTAGATCAGCCTATCCTGCTCATGTTTTATGTTGAATCCCTCCTCTGTTGATGTTTCCGAGATTCTTCTTTTGATGCATTTGAGATAAGTATGTAGATGTTCTCAATTTTCTTACTTTCATACCACAGGAAAACATAGATTCTAGACTAAGTCTGCCCTGTATCCAGTGTGAAAGATGTTTCTGTGGCTTGCATTAGTAAGACACCACAGTGTTACGTTACAGTTGTCTGATTTCTATCTCTGGGTGGCAACTGATAATTGCCCATAAATAGTGAGTGTACAAAAGGAGGCAATGGTAATTACATAGATGGGTTCAGGGAATGTGTCAGGGGATCTGCTGTGCTATCCAGCTGCACAGTTCTTGCTGTAAAACTGCTGTGACAAATATGTTTGCTGTGTAAACAAAAATTGGTCATGATGAGATAAAATTTGCATATCAACAAGATCAGTCCAAATCTATAGAGATTAAAACACTTTGATTCCTCACAACCCCAGACAAACAAAGATGCTTACTATAAGCCACCTCTAAGTAACATCCCTCAGGAAACTGTCTGTCAACATCATGGCAATTAGCTTAAGCCTAGTCTTAACACAGACAGCATGATGGCTCTCTCCATCACCCGTCTGAGGAATACAACCATGTAGGTAAATGCTCCATTTTTGTTTACCTGCTCACATGCATCGTATGTACAATATGCATCGCGGGCTGCAGCTACTTACATTACATCTCTATGTTAGTGCAGGGCATGTCATGTGATCCTGTGATAAAACAGTGAGGGGAAACCCCATTGATAGGGAGCACTGCAGCAGACTGCTTTCAGAGGAATGATGTGAATATTAATTTATGGAAAATGTGCAACAACATATATTTTACAAATGGTAAAACGCTACAGGACAAAAAAGTCTGATCTTATTGGTGCTGATTTCCAGTGTAAATTTAACAGTCTTATTCTTTTAGAATACGACTTTCTACTGCATCCCTACATATGACAATGACTAAAATACATTATTTCAGGAAAAAAGAAAACTCTCTCAGGAGTGGATAGGGGATCATACAAATCCTCCATTTTGGAGACTTGTCATTAATTCTGGGGATCAGTTAAGGAAATATTCTGCAAAATGAGAATGGACTTAACACAGAAAGAACATTTATTGTTTATGTGATCTTTAGCCCTTTCATTGTTACTATATTCGCATGGATATGAAGGAAACATTAGTTGCGAAGATAGTGCAAACAAAAACACACAGCCTCTGAATGCTGACTCTATCATGGTAGATTCTATTTTTGAACAACCAAAAGAATATGTTGCCTTACCACTCTTGCTGTGGTTCATCAATTACCAGGAGAATCTTGAACTTCTTAGGTGTCGTGACTTGGGTCTGCTCCACTAGCCCTGCTGAAGCAGCTGTCTGCTTAACAACATTGGTGATGGAGCTAAAGAAGCCTGATCCAGTGGATTGGGAGGTCTGGGGTTTCCTTTCTGGAGCAGGGGAAGTTGCAGGAGGTGTAGGCCCAGCTGTAGGAGACTTGGCAGGTGTGGTGGAAGCAGGTGGAGGAGGCTGAGCAGGGTCAGGCCTCTGGAGGTCCGTCATGTAGCCATTGGGCAGGTTGGAGATGAACGTGCTGTCCGAGAGACGGCGGCGCAAATAATTCATGGCTGCAGTTGAGAGAGAGAGAAGGCTAATCAACAAACCCTAGGTGTGGAAAATGAGTCTGCAGAGGAGTCCCTGTCTTCAGTGTACAGCTGATAATGGCTGAGCTCTCTATGCAAACTCAGAGCGAATGTATTCCCTCCCAGTTCGGCAGAGCATCCTCAGAGCTCCCCCTCACTGGCAGTGACGCTACACACCGCCTCAGCCAATCAACTCACGGTATGTTTTCCTCAACCGTTGCAAATGATGCTCTGCCTCTCCTTCCTCCTCTCGTCCTCTCCTCTCTTCACTCTCACTGCCTTTTCCACCCCTCCCCCATTTTCTATTGCCTCACAGGCGTAATGCCTATTTGAACCACACCATGGAAAAGAAGAGGGGTTTCCAGCATACAGTAAGTGCAAGGGGGTATACCGAGTACTACATCATGATTACCAAACTCCTGCTCCCTTGTTTGCTGATTTTTCTTTGCACTGCATTTTGTGTGTCAAGGATGCAGCCATGAAATCTAAAATGGCTGTTAGGACTAGAGAGCAATGTTGAACAGGAGGAGAAGCATCAGCAGCTTGAGAGTCCCCTGAGACATGCACTAAACCTTTATCCTCAAGTAAATCATTGACTTCTGTAAATCTTAATGATTAGACCAAGGAAGAGATATGCTTTTACCTCCTGTGATCCAGGAAAGTACAATTTTATGCTGTTTTACAATAAAATAATTGTTTTGAGTGGAAACAGCATGATGCAACAGTTTCTTTTTCAGATACTGGATTTATTTATTTATTTAACAGAATGTCATTTGCTGTCTACAGTATTTCTTTCTTTTTTTTCTTCTTTAAAGTAAAGCTGTGAAACTCTCATCCCTTAAAGAGGGCGAAAATTCATGCCTGGGTCTCGGTTAAGCAGGTCTTGGGTCTTTAGTTACGACTAAAGCATTAATTATGTGTGAAACTACCTTTTCATTCTCATATTTTAAAAAAAATTTAAAAATTCATTCCACATTTTAGATAATGTCTCCAAATTAACAATAACATTATCATACTTCAATTATCTTCATGACCAATTTGGGTTAAAAGTATAAAAAGAAAAAAACATTAAAATTGCCACTGCAACTCCTAACAAAGTCAGCTCTAAAGCATAATACAGCATCCTTTACAGTGTATCTAGAGTCTACAGAAAAAAATAATGCAGATATAAGTACATTATAGACCACAGAGGCTACAGATTTTGAACAGGGTCAGAAAACAAATCAATAAATCAATAATGTGACGCTCAGAGGTCACCACAAATATAGTGGAGGGTCTCGCAACACTATTTGTTACACACACACTTCAGGGCTGACAAAAGGAATTCATGTATTTCTATGTATATTATTATTAGTGACATTTTCTCCCACATACAGAACAGTACATGTAGCATTGCTAGTTAGTGTGTTTTAACATACTCTACCTTTAAAACTTGCAGGATAAGTGATATTTTTGTACATTCAGCTGGTGTTAGATTATTATTGTACACACAGATATGGTCCAGTGCAGACAAAAATAATCAATGCTGACAAAAATATTGAAAATACCAAATTTAATTCAAAACACTGAAACATTAAGCACAATCAACACTGGTGGAAGCTGCATATATTTTCTTAATAATTTGTTTAATGCTTTAACCGTGCAGATCAATGTGCTTGTTGTCTAAAAGTCCAAGTATGTTTTATTGTTGAGCACTAAAGATCTTAAATCTGAACTTTTTTTTTTTGCACAGATAAGCGCTCCTTAGTTTTTTTTTTTCTGTATTTATGTGTATGGTGAATACAAGCTATACTTTTGTGTACAAATCCAATTCTAATTTATAGGTCTATTCTGTAATACAGACACTAACAGGGAGAAGGCTTAAAACTTCCCAACAAAACATCAACTAAAATGATCTCAAAGTATTCCTTATTCTTTTTCACATATTGGAAGACTAAAATGGTCTGAAAATGGTATGTTGGCCCTGGTGTCATTGGCTCTGGAGCGTGGACTGAATCTTGTACTCATAGGACGCCACCAGGTGGTGAAACTGGTTCAATGAACAAATAAACCAGCTTATACCTGGCTTCCCATCACTATAATCCTGTAGCGATAATATCTGTTTGCTCTAATCTTGTTGTTTAAATTAGATTGTACATGAGAACCCCCTTTCTTATTTAATGTCTGCACTGGAAACGTAATTCTACAGCTGAAATAATTAATAGATTAATCGACAAATGCCTTTAAAACGTATTTAAAAGCATTTTCCTGAATCAAAGCTTTGTTTCCTTCATTAATTTCATATGAGCACTTATTATAATGTATATGACGCTAAGATTGCCATAAAGTTGTATGTTAATTACGTCTTAAATTGTTGGTAAGTTGGATACAATTTGGTTGAAGACTGCACATATTGTTTGTAGATGTCATTTGACTTGTTTGTTATTGTTCATTTACAGCCGCAGAGAAAATGATTAAACCATCAGAAGTCATCCAAAACAATGGTTATGCAATCAAGTACTGACTCCTGTGTGTATCATGTGACTAAAACAGACAGAAAAGAAAACATGGAATGACTAAAAGCACTGTTTTTGTCAGTACAATGCCATAGATACTGATGTAAGAACTGAAGTGATTTTAGTTATTATCAAGAAAACATGGAAAATGGATAGATATCAGCTCTGAAATTAAACTATTATGAGCTATTTTTGTTGTTATTATTATATTTGTCCAAACAAATGTACCTTTAGTTGTACCAGACATTAAAATGAACAAGAAATACAAGAAAACAATGATGGTCTAATAATTATTTTCATAACTGCATACTGTGTAGTTATTTTTATATTTACTTTGTATATTTCTATCGATGTTTTTATATTTACTTTTATCTTGTTCTTATTGTTGTTATGCCTATATAGATATTTTTTATACATCCTTACTGGCTGGTACAGCTGGTTCTGGAATAAAGGACAAATTTTTTACCATTTTCTAACATGTCTTTTTCATGTTTTTGCAGTTTTTTGCCGATTCAAATTAACGTTTAATTAAATCAAATTGACAAAAATAATTGACAGATTAATCGATAATAAAAATAATTGATAGCTGCAGCTCTAAATAATGTATTATTCTATGACCGGTGTTGTGTTTACGTTACTAATATGCTCATGTTCTACAGTGTCTTGTTATATTGTAACCTATCATTTTTCTACTGTCATGTAACAGCAACATTTACTGTTTTAATTTCAACAGCAGACATGGACAAATATAAATAACTCAGTTATTTCCAATCCCTCACCATCAGCACTGTTTCTTAACAGAGGTCCTGTGGTTTTGTGTTAGCTAAAGCACTGGTTCTAAACACAGAAAATCTAAATTTATATCTCATATGTACAAAAATCCACATTGAAATACCATAATGACTAGATTTTCACAGATACTTCCACCACTTTAGCAATCAAAGTCTCTTCTTGTTTCGTTTTTTTTGCATAATTTTTCTGATGGTTTTTATTTTTACATAGTGTTGCATCTAATTCCACCATAATTGTAATGCTCAGTGGGTCGGAGACCCAACTGCAGAGATAGACGTGGCTCAGAAGGTTCGGAAGATAAACAGAGT
>JAQQZY010000027.1:14429115-14440814 GCA_030068375.1 Ostorhinchus rueppellii | reverse complement strand
CCTGGGCTGACAAGACACACCAGGGACTGATTACAGAGGAGGAGAACATGAGGGCAGGAAGGTCAAGACAGCAGACACGACACAGGAGGGACTTAACAAAATAAAACAGGAAATGACAAGACAGAACAGAAAAACAGACTAACGTCTGTTTACAGACATGACAATAATCATCTTGTTATATAATTTACATTAGCCTTGTTTTGTTCTATCTTTTATGTCTTGGTCTTTAAAGTCCTTTTATTTTTTATTTTTTATGTGATGTTTGTGTTGTTACATGTCTTACCTCTCCTCTGCATGTCACATAGGTCAGCATTTATTTGTCCTTTCAAAGAGTTATCTATTAATCCAGAAAATTAATTCACCTATCATATTACTGTTATGAATAAAAGTATCTCAACAGAAAGCCTGGCAATCCATTTTTTCCCCTGACAATAAGTTTATGGAAAGCAGGGCTGAAGCATTATTAAAATGTTTTATAATTATGCTTTAACATTTAAGAGAATATTACTTTTATGGCTTTATTGATGCAACACTTGTGACTATCAGATCAGAATAAAACTCTATTGTATTTTCTGTCTTAAATGACTTCTGTCTTGTTTCTACTCCTCTGTTTTGCCTTTAACTTTGCTTGGATATACAGTTGTATGATTTTTCTGTCGACGATAATATATAAAGCATAGTGGCCATGTTGTTTTAAATGTGCTGCAGAAATAAGTTTTGACTATGACTGTATGTCAGGGGTATGAGACACCTGTGGGCCAAAAGTGGCCTGCCAAACATTCCAATCTGTCCTGCAGGATGAGTTTGTGAAGTGCAAACGTTTCACTGAAAGTATTAAAAGTCAGGTGTCAAACTCATTTTAGTTCCAAAGTCCAAAATTTTAATAATATTTTCCATTTACAAAATGTTTTGTATCTTTGTAGATCTGAACTGCACAGAGCTTGTAAGATGACATTGGCGAAAAATCTTTTGCAGACGTGTGCACGAATTAATAAACATGCACACGCTTTATTACATCGTGCTCACGAGTTAATAAAACGTGCACACGCTTTATTACATTGTGCGCACCAGTTAATGAAATGTGCACACGCTTTATTACATCGTGCTCACGAGTTAATAAAACGTGCACACGCTTTATTACATCGTGCGCACGAGTTAATGAAATGTGCACACGCTTTATTATATCGTGCGCACGAGTTAATAAAACGTGTGCTCAAATTATTAAAACGTGCTCACGATTTAGTGAAACATGTCCAAATCGTGCCCATGTTTTGGTTCAAACGAGCTCTCACTTTCCTTAATCGAAAGCTAATTTTATATGTGTTCTTCCGACACCACACACAAGCAGTCACAGTTATTGCTCTTATCAGCATGGAAGATTTTGACTTGATTTCATTTTATTTTCATCTTGGTATGACCTACATGTACAATGGCATTCTTCAAGCGCTAGCGGTTTCCTAACATTTTTTAAGTAGACTCAACTTATCCGGGTTTACAGTGCAGGTGCCAACAATTGCACAGCATCATGAGCTCATTTTCACACTATAGAAGCTTACAAACGTTGGCACGTGGTCAATATGTCAATATTTCGACTTTATTCTCAACATTTCGACTTTATTCTGGACATCCTCCCCCAATTTTTTTCACACTGTGGCCCTAATACTCCCTCTTATGTATTCCAATCACAGTCTGACAGCAAATTGTTTTTGATGAAATGTTTATGAAAAAAGATGAAATGTTTATGCCTGCATTGGATAAGCTACAGGAGCCAGCCCCCTATGAATGGAAGCGCGCAAATTTAGTTTTATGAATGAACATATTACGGGGCGATCGAGTGAGTGAGTGAGTGAGTGAGTGTAAAGAGGGGGAGCGCACGTTTTAATAATTTGAGCACACGTTTTATTAACTCGTGCGCACGATGTAATAAAGCGTGTGCACATTTCATTAACTGGTGCGCACAATGTAATAAAGAGTGTGCACGTTTTATTAACTCGTGAGCACGATGTAATAAAGCGTGTGCAGGTTTATTAATTCGTGCGCATGTCTGCAAAATATTTTTCGCCAATGTCACCTACGGGCTCCGTAGAACTGTAATACACATGAGGCATAATATTGTTAATATAATTGTTAATAATATAATAATATATAAGAATATATAGCAATAATAAGATTAATATATATATTGTTATTAATTTCAGGTTGTTGGAGTTAGTCACATTTTTTGTAAAAGGGAAGTCTGTAATGTAATTATTTTCATCTGTAAATTTGACATTTTGCCACTAAAAATACAAATTTGGAGCTGTCATTACTTACATCTTGATGCTAATATTTTACTGGTCCGGCCTCTTGAGATTAAATTTGTTTGAATGTGGCCGCTGAAGCAAAATAAATTCGACACAAGTTCATGCAGGTTCAGATCCACGGGAGCTTCACTGTCTGCTTCGTAGGCCCACGCACCAGTCTTTTGTCTGCAGAGCAGTGCCTCGGAACGGTGCGCAGACGCAAAGCTTAGGGGACGTGAGCTAAAGCTAACTGTGATGTTATTCTGGCTTCAAGCTAATTTTGTCGGAGGTAAATTAACTTAAGATTGTTATCGTGAAATTTCCTTGACTGTAGTTTTTGTTGTTGGACATAAATCCACGGAGTCTAACCTGATAGTAAGTCCAATGGTTGTTGTGGTTCAGTCCACATTTTACTCAGTTTTATTAGTTGATTTGTTACTTGGAAGTAAGCTAACTCGCGCTAACTACAAAGTTATTTGCTAAAGCTACGCGTTAGCTGTCGCGGCTAACCGGAGCTTAGGTCGTAGCGTCAAAAGTTAGCTAACGCGTCATAACTATCCTGTGCTAATTTGACGGCCAATTATGGCACGGATAGTTAGTTTGTTTTACTGTTGCGCTTCCGTTTTGTTATGGTTGCTCGTTCAGTATTACTAGCTAAACCAACTTGGTATAGCATTAGCTGAACGTACGCTAGCTTAACGTAGGTTGCATTGCTAACGTCAGCGTCAGCTTATGGATGGTTCAAGCATTTAAAGTTGAAGTCGAACACACGGCATTTCCATCAAACTGCTCAACATAAAGAGATGGTGATGTGTGTATTTCAACAAACAATCTAACTTTCCTCTGGTTTCTTCCATTTTTTTCAGGATCAAAGTTTGTGACTTCTCTTTGCTAGCATATCTTTGCTAACATCAATGTTAGCAACAAGCCCGTTCGTGTAATGCTAGTCACTAGAATGGACCTGTTGAACTCTCAGTTCCTGGACAAGATGAACAATAACATCGGGAGATTGCACTATGAAGGTTAGTTTTGAAGTTTATTTAGGCTGTTTCATACTTCTTGTAGAGGTATCTACAGTGCATGTTTGTAAACGTTTTAAAACAACTGTATAATTAAGCAGAATACCTTTAGATGTACTAAAAGTGAATGTGGGTGAGACTGATGCACTACTTACGTACTAAGAATGGCACCTGTCTAATGCAACTGTACCGATACAATAAATTAGATCGTTATTTTTTTTATTCAACAATATTCTTTTCAAAAATCTACCTACTAGTAGTACATTGTTTGAGGACTCTAAACTAGTAGAGGAAACATTACCAACAGGGTGCATCAGCTGACATTGTGGTCAGACTTTCTTCATCAAAGATACATTTTACACTGGATTGATATTTTAATTATTTGACAATAAAAGTTCCTTGAGAGTCCCATTTTATGTTGCAGATGGGACAGATCAAGCGGTGACACTGGGGCACATTTCATATTCAATAAGCTCAGAGTTGAAAATGAAATTTATCTCCATTTTTATTACATCTATGAACAGCTCAGTAAGTACTTGCATAACACATGTTGGGGATCAAAATACTTTAATTACTGCTGCATGACAGGGAAAATTAACTTGTTCTTTTTCAGTTTACACAAATGTTTAAAACATGCTGTTCTCATAAGAAACTGATACTAAATGAAACATAGGGGTTTAGCTATGATGTTAAACTACAATGTGAAATGGGGAAAGGCGGGAACTGTGACAACAGTGTGTCACTTCGTTCAGTGGTCAGAATAAAAAACTCCTGGAACTAAAAAAAACTACAAATATGCTAATAAATGTTTAACATACATATTACAACTGAAGTGATATATACAGCTAATAGCAGAGCATATTTAAAAAAAAAAAATTTGATTGTAAGTAACCTTTCTATATTTTTGTAATGCGACCCCCGTGACCCTAGTGAGGATAAAGCGGGTATAGAAGATGAATGAATGAATGAATAATTAGTTCCTACAGAAAAAAATAGTATTAAAGTTAATACGGCATTTACATAGGCCTATATGTCAGAAGTATAACTTTACATAATCAGTTGTATCTTTTCTTCTAGAAGTGATACTAAAATTTTGTAAATGGTTATATAAAATACAGTTTTTAATCTAAAAAATGAGCCTACTTGAGAAATTACAGGTGAAATGTAAATTTTTGACACTGATGTTCACTTTCACTTGATTTGGCCCAAATGCTACTTTTTCTCTTGTAGTGTTGTCTTTAAATTGTGGTTAGTAATTTTGTCATGTCGTTTCAAAGGACATTATTTGTTGCAGGAAATTGGAACAAAATTATAATAGACTAATAGCTAACCAATACATCACTGGTGGGTAATTTGTTGTTGCTAACAGTTGTTTATTACGTGAATAATTTGTTTGGCAATAATTCTGTGAAACTGGGTTATTTCTTAACTCAAATGAATAACTTGCACTGTGAAATCCTTCTTCCAGATGAGTCCAGGACAGCCTCCCTGCCCACTGCTGTATCCAGTGTAACTGGGCCTCCATCGCACTGTCCAAGCAAACGGAAATATGGAGAAGAACAAATGGAAGAGCGAATCAGCTCTGATGAGGACCACATGACCAAAATGAGCAGGCTGTTTGCCACTCAATTGTAAGTATTGCTCAACAATTAAGTTGTATGTGTACCAGGCTATCATTAAATAAAATTAGATATCGCTTTTTATTTAGCTTTAAAAAGGTACTGAAATAAATCTGCCAGCCCAACCACAGTAATGCCCATGATGCAGATGAGTGTGTCAAAGAGGCAGAAGGACTGAAGATGTCCCCCATCTTTGCCTGAGAGTGACAGACAGACAGACAGACAGACTTTATTGATCCCAACCAGGGAAATTCTGGAAATTGTGTTTTGATTGTGTGTATGACATACACAACTTATTATTTGTATTTTAAATGTGAAAAAGATTATGTAGTGTGTAATTCCTTGATATAAGTGAAGAGTCTGAATACTATTCTTTTTCTCAATTGGTCTGTTTGTCCCAGATGCCGTGTGCATTGTTGCGACGGCGGAGAAATAAGTAAAAAATTTACGTGTTACAGGAGTTGGTAATTTTTTACATGACTGGGTCTAGAAGACACAAGAAATTTCTCTCTTTGTTAAAAATAAAACGTTTATAAACCCCTGAAAGACAGCACAGCAGTGACATCATCTGGAAAACATTGATAATCATGTATCTATGAACCTGCAGCTCATGGTTTTTGTATATTTATGTTAATTCTAAAGGGGCCGGCCCTCTGTTGGAGAAAACCAGAATGAACACTGGAGCTTCAATCACATTCCTGTCGATCACATCACTTCTTCCACTAATGGTCTCCATGGAAACCACCTGTATGCTTCCATCTCAGGCTACGCTGTAGATCAGCCTCTGGCCCTGACTAAAAGCAGCCTCGATGTCGGAGGCAGAGAGAGGCCTGTCATGGAACGTCAGCAGGTACATCACCTTAAAAGACCGTGAAAAGCAGCTGATGGCGGCTTTCACTACCTTAACAAGCCAGCGAGCAAGCATAACGTAGTCTCAGTAAGAGACATTTACTGTGGGGAGAGTTGATGCAATCAAACTGTGATGCAGCCTGGTGTGTGGAAGTACACCGCTGAATGTGTCATAGCTCTGAATGGCAACATTTATATTTTCCAAAAATGCACTAATTTTAGTCCTCATTTTTTTCATAATACCTCAAAATCTAAAACAATGGGATGTCCACTATTTTATTCACAGAATCGTCCTTCTGTAATTACGTGTGCCCCGGCGAGCAATCGCAACTGTAATCTTTCACACTGCCACATGAATGGGTGCTCCCCAAGCCCACTAGCAGATCAGAGGAAGGACAACGGTGAGCTTTTAAACATTCTGTCTAACACTGTATATGTTGTTTAACAGGTGGTCACAGCAAAAGACCGAAAACCTAAATGTATGAAGCACTGATTTTGTTAATTTCCTACATAAAATATAAAAATATACAAGAAACTGTGCATTCGGTTTGTAGAATGGCTCTGTGTCTGTAAATACACATTGAATATTATTTTTACATGCTTTAAAATCTCCCTTTTGTGTTTATTATAGCTAACACAGTTTGTGACCCTGTTATTGAGGAGCACTTCCGTCGCAGCCTGGGTAAAAACTATAAGAAGTCAGAGCCGGAGTCCAACTCTGTGTCCATCACAGGTTCAGTGGATGACCACTTTGCTAAAGCACTGGGAGATGCTTGGCTCCAGATCAAGGCGAAGGGTGGCGGTCACCGAACCCCAGAGGCAGATCCATAAAGCAGATCAACCTTACAATCACTCTTTTAGTGATTACATATGAGAGTGGAGATTGCACACTGTCATTTCTTGCCAAGCATCAATTTCCCCGACCCAAGAACAATCTAAGACACATGGTGCTCACACAGGCTGTTCACTCTTGGGCCTCAAGGTTCATGACCTGTCAGATTTGTACGTAAAAATTGACAGTCTGTTCATTCAGAAAGAAGAGAGAAAGGAAAAGAATCGTGGCAGTGTTGACTATGTTGGTTGTGAAAACTGTACAATCATAGATTTTATTTTGCTTTGATAATGAGATTGACAGAGTGATCAGTTACTGGGAGCTCAGGCTCTGTTTTACATGCCTTTCACACGCCTCAATAGCCAAAGAAATTCCCTGCCTTTTGCAACATACAAGCCATAGATCTAGTCTTTGCTCAGTGCTACCATTCATGGTTTTCATTTTAAAGTTACACTGCTTTGGAAACTATTACTTGAAAAGGACAGCCAGGTCTGATCTGCACTATTACATTTCTGACCATTGTAGATAGCAGGTTACCTGTTTCATTTGGAGGATGTGTGTTAAAGAGCGCGTCTTGTGTTTTGAAACTGTGATAATGCAATCCAGGCCCTGGTCCCCTGTTTTTGGAAAACACTCATTTCTAATCATTCTGAACTGGACTTTAACCCACTATTAACTTAATTTCACCCAGTACCGTCATCATTGCTGATTGCGTAGTAGACTAATATCAACACTCGTAGATATCTCTCTCTAACTAGAAAGCATGTTTCAAATAGCTGGTTTCTATTACAAACCTTATTCTATACGATCTATTTACTCAGAATTTATTTTTTATCTGTAACATTTTAGAAATACTCACTGCTGGTACAGTTGTACTCAATATATTTTTTGTATCTGGTTTTCATTACTATATGTAGGTGTTTATCTTAGCATCCATCTACAAATCACAGCCTCTGGCCAGGTTGTCTGAGCGCAGCGACGTGGGCTGCGTTGCTTTGTTACTCTGTGGAGCTGTCGATGCCAGGGCTTAATACGTGACTGAATACAGCTCAATATTAACCTCTGTAGCAGTCTATTAGCTTTATTTATTCTTAACAGTAAGTAGTTTCACATTGACTCTGCAACACATAGCGACAAAAGAAATCCTTGTTTTTTCTGAGAATAGCCGAGGGAATTTCCATTGTGTGAAGTGTAAAAGCAGTCGTGTCCTTCTGAATTAAAATGAAACTGTAAGGAATATATATTTTTTTTTTAATAAATTCACCAGAAAATGACATTCCAACCCGACTGCCTAACAGCTTTCAGTCACCTCCATTTTTGTTATGCAAAATCTGTTACACTTTTTTCATGACTTCTTTAATCATGGTGATCTTAATCTGCAAAAATCTTCCTTAAGTGAGTTATTTTAAATTAATTTCTACTTATAGTAGTATTACCTGTTGGTCAACACTGATTGAGAGATGGTAACTCCAGATTGTTTTTTTGTCTGTGAACCTACATTTGTATTTCTATTCTAAGTTGTTATTCACTATCTTGTGCTTATATTTTATTTTACTCCTTTCAGACTATCATTGCGCCGCGCGGAATGATCATAGATATTTTTGTTTCTGTTAAGAATAGTGTACTCGTGTATCATGGATGTTCATTATCTTCTAACCATGCGTTTTATCTTTCTAAAAGTTGATTATTTTCCCACAGTTGTAAGTTGACTTATAAAGTGCAGGAACACATCAGTCTTTTGGTGAAAGACTTTCTCGGTGCAGTGTCAGATAGACGTCTGTACTAACCGTTTAAAGAGATTTTAGCTTTCTGTGTGTACCATAGCGGAGTTTAGGGATTATCACGGGATGTGCTTGTTTGATACAAGTTGATTTTCAGTAATATGTTTGGGGTGTTAGACCATCGTTATTTAATTACTATATTTAGACTACCTGGATCTCAAAGACTGCAGAAAGTTCCACGTCATTTAGAAAAGGAGAAACTTTGTTCACTTTTGTTATTTCTCTGGAAGAAAATGCCACTGTTTTGTACTTAATTTCTTCCAAATAAACAAAACAAATACATTACTTTGTACTTATGTTTTAATTATTTTTGCTGCTTTTGTGCAAATTTCAGGGGGAAACAGGTTTTCTGATTCAAAGGCTAAAAAAAGCATTTTTTAGTCAACAGTGATATCATTTAGTATCTCAGAGTTTTGTCAGATTGGTCAACGTGTTATGTTTTCTTAACATTTGCACATGTGACTCATCCCTCTTCACCCTCAAAGACTCAAACAACCACTGGCCACCAAAGCCATCTACTGATCTAAGATGCATCTGAACCACTAAACCTATCAATATGTTGAAAAAATTAAGGTAAAATGCAGTTTGTCATCTTGTCATAGTCATCCAATATGATCCATTTGGACATTCTGAGACTCCGTCATAAACATGGAAACACCGTCAACTTCTATAACATTGATTCACCAGTAAAATCCGTGTAGTCTGACAAATGACAGTGGTTACAGAAACTAGCGCAACATCTTTACTGATAAAATCACTTTCTTACATTTTTTTTTTTTTCTGATTTTGATAAAGTAACCATCGATGTTAATCTAAACTTTTCAGATCTCCATGTCCAAAGAATAAATAAAAGAAAATCCCTGATTTTCACTGAAAAATGCAAAATACACTAGATAATATTATAGTAAATGGTGATAAACAAGTCAAGAAATGTTAAATCCAGAGTATTTATCCATTTGAAAACTGCCACTAAAGTAGTGCTGGGTCTGTACAGGTTAAAATCCCTTGAGTAAATGTAGTTGTTTCTTAACCCTTTATAGGGCGCTCAGACACTAGAAACACTCTGGAATTCAAAATGTTAACTTTAATGTGTTATTGGAGGATATAAGAATGTATTTTGTGAAAAAAAACAACCATTTTTCATCTTGAAAATCAAGGTTAATAAACTTATATTTGCTTCCTTACTCATAAATGGCAAAAAAGAAATGTATATTTTAAAAAACATGCAATAAAAATACATGAAAAGAACGTGTATTTTAGAACATTAGACCAACAGAAGTGCTGATCCAGACTCGTGTCCACATCCACATGGTCCCTTTGAACATCATTCTTTACATTAGTACCATTACTTCATGGTACATAACAAAGCAGGTCCACTCACTGGTCATGCACAGGTGGACCTTACAGACCCTGGAGACCTGAGATTGTTGCTTCACAGTCCCACTCTAAGTGTTGCTGTCACTGTCTGGTAATGCATGCGGAAATTACCAAAAATAGACACTTGCCTGATGAAGGGTTAACCCATAAAGACCCAGTGTGACATTTATGGCAGTTCCAAAGTGAATTTTTCTCTTTACTGACCCATCCTTAAGTGGTTTACATCCATTTATTGTAATATTATCTTCTATATTTTGTGTTTTTTCAGTGAAAATCCCATATTTAATTTACTAATCATGTAGATGTCCATAAAAGCTCAGAGTAAAGTTGAGGATTATTATATCAACAATTGAGAAAACTGAAGAATAAGTGATTTTTTTCAGCAAAATCTACGATCAACTGAATATAAATCAAGTGTTTCCGTCCACTGTCACTGATCCAACTCCATGGGTTTTACTGGTGAATCAATGTTGTAGAAGATGGCGGTGTTTCCACGTTCACTACGGAGCCTCTGAACGTCCAAATGGGTCATATCCGATGACCATGAAAAGATGACAAACTGTATTTTACACCAATTATTTACATGTATCAATAGGATTAGTGGATCAACAGGTATAAAACAGTTTAGATCAGTAGATAATTTTGATAAATGGTGGATGTTTGGGTCTTTATGGGTTAAAATACCACCCTATCCATCTTTAAAAAAGGCATTGGACTGATCTTTTATACTGTAAGACCTTGAGTTTGAGTGCACCTTCATAATCATACCTCCTCTGTTCACCTTCAGACACTGTGTGCACTGGCAGGAAAACATATCCAGTATCGAGTGTGACATTTCAGTGTTTCTGCTCTGTGTTGCATGGAACATATTAACCCTTTTATGCATGAATTATAAAAACCTTCATTAACATTATTTTTCCTGAATGTTTTTATTCCTCTTTAGGCATGAAAAAAAAGAAGTAATTGTCTTATGAATCTATTTTTCATGAAGTTGCAAAAACATCCACTCACCCGGACACAAAGAAACATATTTATTTATATATTGTGTGAACACTTTGTAAGAAAAACATTTTTCATGGTGCTAATCTGATGTTTGCTCATATTTTAACATACTCGAATACACAGGTGTCAAACACAAGGCCAAATCCGGCCCGCCAAAGGGTCCAGTTTGGCCCTTGGGACAAATTTATGAAATTCAAGAATCACACTAAAATATTAAAATTGGGCAGCTGTGGCCTAGTGGTTAGAGCGTTGGACTTAAGATCAGAGAGTTGCAGGTTCAAACCCCACCCTAACCAGTAGGCAATGGCTGAAGTGCCCTTGAGCAAGGCACATAACCCTACACTGCTCCAGGTTGTAACCAATACCCTGTATTAACTGTAAGTCGCTTTGGATAAAAGCGTCTGCCAAATGCGTAAATGTATTAACAACATTACAATCAATTTTAGTTCAGGTTCCACATTCAGACCAATTCAATCTCCAGTGGGCAGGACCAGTAAAATACTAACAGAATAACATATAAATAATGACAGCTCAGAATTTTTCTCTTTTGTAAATGTAAACAGTTTCATGTATTTACACTAAAACAAAGCACAATTTAGCAAAAAAAAGAGAGTAAATAACCTGAACAAATATGAAGAACCTGAAATGTCTTAAATGAAGTAAGTATCATTTTAACAAGTTCTACCTGTTATTAAATGTTTTGCGTGTTGTTTGTGTAGATCCACTGTGATCTATAAGTTATAATGTACATGTGAAAATGATAAACTGAGACATAATAGTTAAATTACACTTATTTTTTCAGATTGTTCATGTTAGTCACATTATTTGAAAGGGTCATTTGTCGATGTAAAAATTTTCATAATGTAAATGTACTTTTTTCGCTCTAAAACGTAGAGAAAAGGTTCCAGTTGACATTATTTATATATTATTATGTTATT
>JAQQZY010000027.1:14418787-14429015 GCA_030068375.1 Ostorhinchus rueppellii | reverse complement strand
TCAGTGCAACTGCATTATGAAGTCCCTTTACTCATTTCCACTTATTACCCATCACAGTCTCATTTGTATTTATCTATCCTTACCTGTGCATACTACTTGCACATACTGACATGTATATAGTATATTGTTTTTGGAGATTGTGTATTATATATATTGGTTACTTCACTTATTATTATTTTATTTTATTTACTACTATACTATTTGTGCATCTGTGGGCTCTTCCAAACTACATCTCACTGTACTTGTATAGTGACAATAAAGAACTTCTACTTCTACTAATTGGCCTTAAATAATTACTGTTTGTCCGATCGAAGACAATTTTTAAAGTTGATTCAATGCTTCACTTTTTACAGTGAAACTAATCACTTAAGACATGAAAATATAGGAGGTTTTTAATAGACATAAAGTAATGCTTCTACTCCTATCCGTGGAAGACATCTTCATCCGGTGTCTTGGCTCATCTTTGTCCCATGTGCAGTTATTTGGATGTTCCTGCGGTAAACATAGTTTTCTAGTTAAAAATAAAAGCCTGTTGACAAGGTGGTCCCCAAACAGCTGTATATTTAATATCTTTCCATCTCTGTTTAACAGCTGCCTAACAGATTTTATGGCTAAGTCGTCATGTTCTCGACAGGCAGCTGGCCTTTTCCCCCGGCCTGTTTGGTTGATTTGGTGTCATGGCAACCAAAGACCGGATAATTGTTGCTGGAAAAATCCATCACATTTAAAGTGGGAACAGGGGAAATCGCAGATGATGACTCAGTGTGACTGTTCAGACTTATGCATTGACCTCAAAGTGAAAGCATCTCAGTGTGCAGATACTCCAAATGGGATCATGGGAATGATGGTTCTTAGGGAGAGGGGTCATACTGGTGTTTGTTTCTCCACCAGATGGCGATGTTATACCATGATAGCAGCATTCCAAAATTCTTCAGTCCCTGGAGATCAGACAAAGACATAAGCGTCACCACTGTGGGAAGATTGATATGGATGCAGCTTTTCAACAGTGTGTGTGTTTGTGATGTGAAAGCGTACATGGCAGGTGACTGTCTATACCGCACTGAGAACACAATATGGATGAGATGTCACCCAACATGGCCCCAGTTTTTTTTTTTTTTTTTTAATTTAAAGATGCATTTATGTAGAGGAAACACTGTGTAGTATTAGCATATCCATAATTAAATCTTAGGAGGAAATAAGAATCTAGAAGAACTGAATGAAAATGCTAATGCGAGTACCTCCACTTCAATTTCCCTAATTTGAATTTCCTGCGCACCATTCATAAGGCAAATCTTCAAACTACAAAAAAAAAAAAAAAAAGAAAAAAGGAAGAGATCTTTTTGGTTGTTGTTGCTGTTGTTGTTTCTGTCACCCCTCAGGCTCAAAACTGCTCAAAAGCCCCTCCAACAGACCACTGCCTCCACGAGATTAGACCCAACCATTCACCAACTACAATGCTCCAGCTTCGGCGGCACCATGCCTTCCAAGGAAACCTACTCTCATGGGATTATGGAGAAGAGATCCACATTCTCCTGCTTGCGTGAAAAAAAAAAACCCCAACTACAGACACATACGCAGGCACGAACACGCACGTAGATTTCAAAACACATTGGTGGCCGACGTGCAAATAGTGTCTAAATCAAGATGACACATCAGGGTCAGGCCAAATTTGGCTTGGCCCCTTCAGTGTGTGAAGGCCACAAGGAGCATGACATCTGTGCTCGCAATGGAGGACTGGTCTCTCAGTGGCTGCCTCCTGTTATTGCTGTAATAGGATGGACTCTGCTGCTTTCAGACACGGTCAAGACACACATATGTTGAACATTGTCCTCTCCATTTTCCTCTCTCGGTTACGTAAATGGAGTGAACCAATGACAACCGCTAACACACTGCACTCTCGACACGGTATGGGGTTATAATTAATCCAATTGGATAAATGTATAATTTCACTACAGGCTAAATGGGAAAAGTGGCCTTTGCAGCATCACACATGTTGGCTCACATATTGTCTACATGTTAGCCTGTACAAATGGCTGATAGAGATCTCATTCTTTCGTTTGCATAATTCCAAATTTGTTGTGCCTGAATAGAACGCGAGGCTGCACCCCTACTTCTACAGCATCCCCGAGTGCACAATGTCTGGGGAATTTGCATGATTGCCTGTAGATTATTTGAACATTATCTATTTCCCCCTCCTCCTTTTTTTTCTTATTTCTGTGGCTCTCTGCTGTGAGGATGCACACACATCCTTGGGCAAAAGAATCTAAAATAGATCATACAAGCAACTGGAGTAGATGCACAGGCACAGGAAGCAGCTCACGGGCAGACTTGAGTCATGCTGGCAAGATCATGCACCCTGAGCTGACAGCCCAACACACCCGATTACCAAGCATGTCATTTCTAAAATGCAGCCGCAGCCTCACTATAGGTCGCAAACAAGGGGGGAAATATCGAGATCCGATGCTGATCTGCTCATAAATGACTGTTGAATGTTGTATGGATTAAGCGCGAGGCTGGATGTACTTTAAGACTGACCTGATGAGCGTCTCTGGCTCAAGCAATTGCGGCTCATTCATTGTGTCATGTGGACTGCTGGCAATGGCATAACCTTTGTGGAGGGAAGGGAAGACAACACGGTCACTCTGGATCACAGTCTTCCAATGAACAGAAACAGACCCTGTCAGGCCATCTCAACATCAGTTTCCAGCTGCACACCACCACCAACTCACTCTACCAATCACTTTTTGTCTTTTCCTCATTTCCTCCCTCTATCAGTTAAGACAGAAGGATAAGGTCTTCTTGTGTGGCGTGCACGTTACATTGATTTGGCAGGGTCCTAATAATACATTTCTCTTTTACGTCCCAGTGCTGCTCAGTGCTGCTCACGCTGCCACGGTTACATCTTTGACCTGTTGTGTTGCACATATTCAGTCGCCTGTTTGGCCGTATGGTGTCTGACACAGTCAACGATTTCCCACTGATACATTTGGCTTAAATTTCACATTGTTATATATTAATGATTGATTTGTAAATGATTGATTTAAAGGGCCATCTGCTGCACAGTTGCATGACTATGCCGCCGTCTTGTTTTTCCACCCAGATAATGAATAGTTTCCAATTAGGACATACAAATGAAAGACTAATACTTCTTGTTAGCCAGAGATCATATTTTATGGACAAGATCAGAACTCCGTATAATTACAAGCAGGAAGGATTCATATTAAGACAGGGGGTTTTGGGCACAGAGCAGCAGATAAATGTTTGAACCATTACTAAGGGGCATTCTCATGTCTCATTATAACGCTTGTTAGGGCCTACATTACAGCTGCTTGACTGAACAGCCTTAATAAGGAAAGTGGTCCAACACCAATATGAGCAGCAATGTTTTTTCCTCTTATGTCCATCTACCACTGTCTTCCATGGCCCCATTCCCATTCTCCTTGTCTGTCTACCTCCTCCCCTTTGCCACAGCACCCCTCCATCACCACCACAACCACCACCAACACCACTCCCCCTGTGTGTTTGGCAGTCACACAGTCGGCCATGTGTGTGCTGAAGACGTTACATAATGCCCTCCTTTCACTGCACTCCAGATCAAAGAGAACAATCCAGCACAGAAAAATTGTTCCTTGCTGATTTTCTTCCCTTCCACCATCACATTGTTTTATCAGGCTTCAGTATACAGTAGACTGCATGATTATCTGCTCCAGCATTCCCCTTCATGTTGAAAAGCAAACAGAGCAAAAAGGGGAATGATCAGAGGTTCACTGTGAGAAAAAAGCCAAGCAGGTTAGACAAGACATGATAAAGAGCTTTCAGTTATGGAGATCTTACACATCACTTAATATTCCCTTATTCATTTATTACACTCATATTTATACTATAGTAAAAAAAAAAAAAAAAAAAAAAAAAAACATTAGGCAGGTGAAGAATTAATGAAAACAACAAAAAAAAATGTATTACACTTAATTGTGACTTGAAAAATCCATCTATAAGGGTCTGCCTTCAAAAATAAAACTGTCGTAAAATATATGCAGTTATGATGAAATCATTATTATGGAAAGGTTTCCACCAGGCATTTTACAGAATTCTCTTTTAACTTCAATGTGTGAGCAAGCAGGCTAATTTTCACTATCACAAAGTTACCTAATGTGATTAAACATCAACCACACGTTACTTAGCTTTGATAGCAATTAGATTAAAATAGAAGAGCCCAAAGGGAAATATATCCTTTTTTTTTTTATTCAAATACAAAGATCTCCTTTAAGTAGAGGAAATAGTGGTACAGAGAAAGAAAGAGCAAGAGAGCATCAAATGCTGTCAGAGAGGCTGCATCCGTCCTCAGCCTTGTGAGGATTGAAATAATGAGTGTGTGCTGGAGGAACATTTACCTCCAATGCAAAATGTAGCAGCACATTTTGGGACCAAGGGGCACAAATGTCAGAGTGAGCAACCGGAAAAAAAAAAAGACTATAAGCCTTTAGTGTGCAATTTTTAGAAAAGAGATCCTCTCAAACAAACTCAAAAACTTATTCAGCTTTTATGCAGTGGAATAACAGTCTGGTAGGATAACAGAGTTTATGTTTGGTGCATGTAGGTAAAGCATCCTCCATTGTCTCTGACTATCTACCCATGCCGACAGTGAACCTCGGCAGATGTAGAAGTATTTGATTCCCTCCAAAGAGCTGGGATCAGCAGCAGTCCTTATCTCTATAAACCCCCCCAGTGATGGAGAGTGGTTCGCTGGTCCGTGGGAGCAGAGCGGTGGGGTTATCTCTGGTCCTCAGCCTGGGGGGAATGTGCAGGTGAACCAGTAATAAAAGTGTCTTTAGGACACTGCACATACTTGCAGTGGTGCATAGCAGACTGTGAGCTGTGCGTCTGCAGCATCAAATGAATTGTGGGGGAATGGGAGAGGGCAAGGCTTCAGAGTGGGTTTGGTGCTCAAACTGTTATCACACCTGACAGTGTCTGGTTTGGGATCCAGTGGTGCACGCGGCATACGTAAGCGGCTGGTCATCTGTAAGGCAGAGTGATAGGGTGTGACGTGTCACACGCCACATTAGGCCCCGCCAGAGGATGTGTTTGACAGACCACAGGAACTTCACTCCTGTGCCTCCACTCATATTGTCAGACCTACTTGATAGTTCGAAGCCAACTTCAGGGGTCTTATTTATAGAATATCAATTTTAATTACATCTTTGATCTGAGCCAGCTTTTAAAGAGATATTAACAAAATAAAATAAAACCCATTACATATGTTGAGTCATACGGTGACAACTTAACTCTTTTTTTCCAGCTGTAAGAAAGAACTTTAGGGTTTGAAACTTTTTTTTTTTTTTTTTTTTTTACAATTTTCCACTATTTTTAAATAATATTAATTTCAATGACCCCAGAAGGTTTTGGCTTTTTTACATTAAAAGCGTTGGACTTAAGGTTCAGATCCTACCCTAACCAGTAGGCAATGGCTGAAGTGCCCTTGAGCAAGGCACCTAACCCTACACTGCTCCAGGTTGTAACCAATACCCTGTAATAACTGTGAGTCGCTTTGGATAAAAGTGTCTGCCAAATGCATAAATGTAAATGTAAATGTAAAAAATTGCCTTGATTGGAAACAGCATAATGTAAACATTTTTTGCAAATACAGTTTTTATTTAATGCTTTTTTTTTTCAATGAAGCTGTGAAAATTTTGTTCCCCACAGAGGAGCATGACAGACATGCATTGCTGGGTCTCAGGAGGTTAATACAAGCATTAACCATATTAGCATCAACACAAAGATGCTACATATAGCCTACAGATGCAGAATGAGTTTCTGATGTGACATTCTCTGGACTAAACATACCATATCAAATATAAACATAAAAAGCTAAGAAGCTAAATGTTGGACTGAATCCATATGATCTAACTCAGGGCAGAAATCATTTAGCCACACAGGTAATCTGGTGCACTTCTGAGTCACAAACTTAGAGGCAGTGCAAGAAAACTGTGAAGAACTTTGACTTAATAACAGGTTGGCAATTGAACTGCCAACCCTATAGCTTGTAGACAGCCCACTCCACTTCCTGAGCCACAGCCCACTCACCATACACAGAATGAAATCTCTCTAACATATGCACAGGGAAAAACATGACATAAAGTAAGTCTACAATCTGATGTGTGTCTCAACACCAGTGACTGCACATTGTGTCTGGATGACCTCTCTGACCCTGTTGTGTCTTGGGTCCGTCCAGTCTGCAGGCTGTTCTTGGGGTGTCTTACCTGTCACTGTTTAGGTCAGAGGAGGGACAGAGCCCGGGGAGCAGGAAGGACAGATTGGGCAGATGCCGCTGTGGCCGTGCCTGGTCCAGCTCACTCATCAGTGAACACACTTCCCAAACCTCTCTGACAGATCAGAATAGAAAGCATGCACCACATCATAACTATGATTCACTGCTGCCCCAAGTCCAAGCATGCCCCAAAGGTCATCAGTCCTCTTAATCATCGTGTGTGCATGTGTGTATGCAGTTTAAGGAAGAGAGACAGACATGGAATGAATGAGCTTGTTTGCATATGACAGAGCTCCTATAAAAGTTGCTTGTGTGTTTTCCATGTGTCAGAAAGAGTAAAGCGCATCTTAACAGGCTTTCAAAATGTCTCCCAGAGCACAGTGCTGCATGTGTCTTGTGTGTTTGTCTCAGTTTTCAGTTTGCATTTAAGTGAGGTTGGTATTTATGCATTTGGGTTGGCTTTAATATTGGTGTCTTATTCTGCACAGTCATAATGTGTAGTCAAGGGCATAACTACATGAGTGAAAATGTCATGCAACAGTAGGATAATACATGCAAAGCACGTGTGGAGGTCACTTGGTCACATTTGCATATGACTATGTGCCACAAATAATCAAGTCAACATCTGTTTGCACGCAAAGACATAGAAAGTCATTATCTGTGATACTCATCTACAATATACGTCATGCGTCATGTGTCATGCAATTGATAGCTGTGCATTTGACTGGATTTTTGAGCATTTGATTTCTAATAAAGCTATTGTAATTGTTTAAAAATGGCAGCAACAATAATGAAAGGTCAGACCTTTTCTCCTCACCTGCTCCTCACCTTCCACCCTGCTGCCAGTTTCCAGCTGTAATAAACTGGAGAGACTCAGCTAACATCCTCAGGAGTGAACTGTTAAGTGTGCTGGCGTAATCTGACAGAACTTATTTAGAATGCAGGTCTTTACTAAAGCTGTGCCTGGAGCAGATGCCTAGTCCTGTCTTCACACTTAACAAGAGTAATTTTACACATTCACATCCACTAAATTCATGCACACATATGCACATAAGAACAAACATGCATATACACGTGCATGCATCTGTATATGCTGCCATAACTGTATGCATGCATATTTACATGCACTCATACTGTATGTTGGACATGCACACAGGTGCTTGAAGGTGCAACACTGCCAGTCAGTATGGGTTAAGTTCTGGAGGATTCACTGCAGAATAATGAAATTCAGTGGAACACAGAGTGTGATTTTCTTTTTTTTTTGTTGTTGTCATTTCTGTGTAGACCAGGAAAACAAATAACTCCATTTGATGTAGGCACAGTATTTCCATTTGTCAGCTATTATGAAAGTCCCACAGCCTAAATTTCTTTATAAAAGTGGCCCAGGGTAGAGCACAGGCCCTGCCAGTCTTTGGGCTGGGAATCCACAAGGAGGAAGCCATTAGAGGAGCCTCAGTGGAGAACTAGCCCGTCTTCCCATTGGCTTCACATCAGGGCAAAAGATCATCCCGAGCAGCAACACTGTGTGACGTCCAGGCAGAGTAACATGTCTTGCTCAAGTGCTGAATTTCTCCCCTTGGCTGATGATCAGCATGAGCTATTCAGTTCTGTAGATTAGACAGTTCTGGAGGTAATTGTTGGATATTGGAATACGTAGATATTTTCAAATACTTCCCATACATTTATGTATTCATCCTTTTGCTATTTATGGAACAAGAGATATTGCTGTTTCTTTTCTAGGCATATCCTGCACCCAGATTCCGTTTTTTTCCCCACTGTTTCACTTCGCCTGTTCCTCAGCCTGATTTGCATTCAGTGTTTGACCCAGGCTGTAATCTACAATGACTCCCCCATAAGCCTCTGGCACATTGGGGAGATGTTATAAACTGTGACAAAAGACAAGAGGCACTAGAGCAAACTGAATGTAGCAGGGGACAGTCTGCTGATTAGCTAAAATTGTCCTCTTTATTGTGACTTTAGACTCACTCTCATTTACTAAGATTCATTTTGATCACATCTGCTTCTTCACAGTATTCTTTGATTAAAAAGAAAATGTTTGGATCATGCAGGAACGACCATGCAAATATTGTACAGAAATAAAATTAGAGATAACAATAACAATAAAAACATTTCATTTACACACCAGATCCAGTTTTTTTTTTAAAAAAATGTATGATAATGTGGATTCATTGGATGCGAAATAAAGCAGGATAAGAGGTCAATGCAATGTAAATTAAAGCCTTTTAAGAGGGTCTGTATAATTTTCCAGAAAAGGGGGATTAGTTCATTCAGACATATTCTTACATCTAATTTGATAAGAATTGTACCAGTGTAAACTCCTGAACAAAGGCTTCACAATCTGCTCTTTGCATCCGTATAGAAGTCATGTAGCTTTGCCGCAGGTCTGAAATAACCATGATATTTGCTGTGTCATAAGAACACATAATCAAGAAGGAAAATCATTGGAAATCTAGTACCTCACATGCCCCAGTGTGCACCCATTAAAGAGAAATCTCACATAGCTGCGCTGCATAAATGTGCTCGGTATGTCGACAGCCATGCAAATTGTGTGCATATGAAATAAGGCAGTTTTGGTCTCCTAAAGGTGAACCAGAAAACAAGTTCATTTCAGCAAGGTTCATATTCAGATTGGAAAATGGAGCCCGATTAGCATATATGCAGAGAGGCTTTGCATGCTTGACATCCTCTCAGCCCCTCTGCTGGAAATAGCCATGCACACAACATCCTCTGATTACATTGATATGTAGATTCATGCATCTGCAAAGATTAGTTATTCATTAATGTATTTGCTTTGAATTCTCGGGTGACTGTACCTCAGACAGAAGTCTGGGGCAAACCGGATGCATCAGAGGAAAAATGTCACAAATGATCATACATAATCCACATTTAAAAAAAATGCAGGTTCAGTGACCCACAACAACACAGACCCAATAGGGCAATGTGATTAAGAAAGTCCTTTGGCACCGGGGTTAAAAACAGAGAACGTATAAACATAATTATCTGTCGCTTCATCTTCACACCAGAATTAGTTTTTCTTGCTCTATGTGGGCTATGAGGATTAATCATTGCAGCCTGTGTGAGTTTATAAGCTGTAGCGTTCTGTCATCCTTTCATAAAAGCATCATGGATCACCAGTTTGCCTCTTCAGTGTCCTCTCTTGCGGCCACACTGCGAGCACTTTTTAACTTTAAAAATAGGATTGCAAGAGGGAGTGCCAAGAAATGCTAAACACCAAACAATGTCCCCTTGCTCAGGCCTTGCCAAAAAAAAAAAAAAGAAAAAAGAAGCTGATCAAACCAGAGACTCTGTACTGAACCTGAGAAAAAATAGCCTCCTCATCCGTCCACAGTATATCGATGAGTTTATCACTAATGCACGAGCATATGAATAGTCTTTGTACAGTTTATACACACTTATTTGACACTATCAATGAGCAGTGAGGTTTATAAATGAAAAGGATGATCCAAAATGCTCAAATGATGTCACTTTTTACAATTACTCAACGATACAAACTCAACTCAATCATACAAAAACAGCTTTGTTCCTGCTGTTATCACACCACTGAACAAATGTTAGTAGGATTTTTTGCATATAAGCTATTTTCTTATTCCTTTTTTTCTTCATCCTGTGTTTATGTATTGTTTGAGTTTTTACATTGACTACCTCTGCCAAGGAGGTTATGTTTTTGCCAGGGTTTGTGGACTTTTTTGTTTGTTTATTAGCAACATAACTCAAAAAGTTATGGACGGATTTTGATGAAATTTTCAGGAAATGTCTGTTCTGGGTTAAAGGAATACTCCGCCTAAAAATGAAATTAAGGCAGTCACAGCCTCTCCCAGAGTTAGAACAGTGTGGAAAAAAAGGTTAAAATCCGTTCAGTCATTGTCCTGTTTTGTCCTGTTTTAGGAGCAGCGCTTTTAGCTTTAGCTTAGCGCAGTT
>JAQQZY010000027.1:14402849-14415242 GCA_030068375.1 Ostorhinchus rueppellii | reverse complement strand
GCCATAAGAGGTTGGGGAGATGGGGCGGGTGGGCACACCAGGCCCTGGGGCAAGAACTGTTTTGTGGTGATGTTTTTCTTGCTTGCCGAGGCCTCTCTATCAGCTTGTGTTTCTGACACTCAATAAACCACAAGGAAGGACTTCAGACTGTTTTCTCTCATTCTCTTTTGATGTTTTCTTTTTCCCTGTAGTGTTTAGTTCCCCCTTTTTTGTACCCCCACGGTAGAGCAAAGCTGGATGTCATCATATGCAAAAAAAATAAAATAATAGAAAGGTTTTGTTTGACTTGACTTTGTCCCGCCTGGCCTCAGTCTAACTTAACAAACTTAACCTACAGCCGCTCTTTAACACTTTTTCCCCCTTAATCTCTACTTGTTTCTTGTATTTTCCTTGTGATTATCTATTGTCTACAAATGCTCTTTGGACAACAAGAGGATTTATTTACAAGAGGAGGAACAATAGCCAATTACTGCAGGAGGATTCAGTGCAGCATACATCTTTTGATAGGATAGTTGAGGTGACCTAATTTCCTGATAACAGTGTTGGAAAGGATGGGGCTGCTACTCTAAACACACATGCTGTAAGGGACATATGCCGAGCCTGTGGTGTATTTATATTTTCTATAATTCTTTATTTTTTCAGTCTTTTTCTGTTTGTATAACATAACAATCGTGCTTTATCATGTGACACCATTTAGATACATATCATGTTTATATCATGTTTTACATTAGGCAGTGAGACAGTTAAAAATATACAAAACAATATTGTTTTACTAGACATAGTTTCTATTTTTAATATAATCGTCAGCATCTTCATTGTCATCATCATTTCGTATATTTCTGTAAGATATGTGCTTTAGCTTCTGTGATCAAAATATTATTGCAGAAAACAGCAACTCCATTTTTTCAACATTTAGACAATAACTTCCAATGTATTACAGACATTCACAGTTACATGTTTTACACAGTACAGTTTTACAACAAAGTTCCAGAGAAAACTGTGGTAGAGTAACTTTATACAAAATTCACAGGACATGAACTGTAGCCATTTCACATTTTCGCTCAGTTGTTTTGCTTTTCAAAGTAAACATGTTCTGTTCAACCAGATGCCTTTCACAGTAGCTGCCATAGAAGCAAACTAACATTGTCCTAACACGCCATGGCAAAAGTCTGGGGAAATTAAAGCTTTGTGCTTTTCACTAGTAAAGCAAAGACAACATAAACAAAAATAGAAACAGACCACTTGCTTACTGGCCTGCACTTATACATCTACATATGTATTGCTGAATACATATTGATCAAACTATGATTGATCATCACACATAAAGAAAAAAATCATGACTGTACTTAAACACAGAGTTGGTCCAGGTTTTGTGCTAGTATACAAAGTGGTATTTTGTAGTTGTGCCCAGTCATGTAAACAGACTATGGCTTCGATGAAATTGGTGTATTGGCTTAAGGCCTTCTCTGTTCTTCTTCTTCTTCTTCTTCATCTTCATCATCTTCTTCTTCTTCTTTTTTTTTATTTGTCAGGAGACATTTCAGGTATTTTTCACTGATGTTCCTGAGGAAAGCATGCAAAACGTAAACAGGACTGACTGTCAGCATTAAGGGATAGTCGACGTTTGTAAATCACTTTTCTAACCCTGTGCTTTTTTTTTTGTACTTCTTTGTACCCTGTGCTTTGCCAACCGAACACTAAATGGCATAGTTTTTGCTTTTGTCTGCCTATTGATTTTGGTCCTCCTTCACAACACATATAGTATAAAACATCCTAAAAATAATTCTAAAAATGTTTCGATCACATAAAAGTTTTCTCTTTTTTTCACTGAAAAAAAAGGAAGGAAAAAAATAACAGTCTCTCTCACACACAAATCTTTTGCAACACATACTGGATTACTCCAGAGCTCCTAAACATGAACTTCTTATTGGCATTGTGCTTACTCAGAACTCCCCGTTTGCCTTGTGGCCTGTAGTTTACCTCACAGAGTGTGACGTTTGGAAAAGAGACAACTGTGTGAGGTTTGGTAAACATCCACGATAATCCCTAGCACTCTTCAATGATGTCAGTTTGTTCACTACTTCATCTACTATATTCACACTGTATTTACTTGATTCATGAAGATATTCAACAAATCTCTAATCTATATCTCTATATATTTTTTTCTTTTCTCACAGTATTACACAGTATGTTTACATTTTTTTTTTTCAGATTTACGGTTGTAATTGTGAACACTAACAGTCTTTGATATTGTTTTCAGAATGCAAACCAACAATAAGACATCATTGGCTTGGTTTTACAAATGCAGAAAAATTAAACATGGTTCGAAAATCTGTTTTGATCACATATTGCCCCTGGAGGTAGGTGAATCAATTATAATCTTGGAAGTCCTTTGTATTGTTCTCTTTTGTCTACATGCTCCATGAGGGTTTCTTTGTTGTCTACACGTTGGCCTCTGCATTGGTCAGGTTAGAGGTGGGGCTTGTAGGGTTTGGGGGGTTGATAGGCTCCAATGGGCTCACTGGGTTTGGCGGTGGGCTGGTCGGGCTGGTTGTGGTGACCGTGGCTGTGTTAGCCACACTGCCAGTGGTGGTGATGGTGGTGGCGATGGTGGCGGCAGGGCTTGTCACCGGGTTCACCGGACTTGCAGCCGCCGGTGGAGGAGCTGGGTTAGCTGGAGTCACTGGGTTTGAGTTAACAGGAGCCGGATTGACTGGGCTTGCAGGGTTTGCAGGGGCTGGGTTAGTGGGACTGGCAGGGTTGGCTGGGCTGGAGAGGTTAGCTGTGTTGGTTTCTGCCTGCTGCTCAGGTCCGTTCTCCTGAGGCCGCTTGACTACTGCAGGAGGCTGGAGCATTATCCGAAGGCGCTGGAACAGAACAACAGCAACTTAATTAGGTCATAAATGGGCAAGTAAGGTAACACAGTCAGAGCATCTGCCAAAATAAAAAAACAAAAACAAAACATATAAACAAAAAAGCTGACATTGCTCACCAACTAAACACCACTAATGATTCAATTCTCACCTCTTTGTAAGTACCCTTAAGACCAAGGTACATATATACCATGTATCCGGGTATGAGAACCATGGAGGACAGCGCCATGAGCCATCCTACTCCCTGACCCCAGCCTGGGAACACATAATCTCCCATTGTGAGAGGAACCATTTGTACGGCGCTGAACAAGAACACCCCCTGTGGGAGACATGAGACGCTTTATGCATCCTGACACCTCTGACTACAGGCGGCACTGTCTCAACCCGACATGGCTGTAGGCAGGTAATATTGACTTTATTTATTGTTTCATTTTTCATGTCATGACTTTAAATGTACTGTTGTACTAGCTCAGAAGACTCACCGCGACAATGAGAGGGGTGAACACGACCCAACACATCTTCCACCATATACAGGGCTTGTAACCAATCATCTCCTCGATGTTGTCGTAGAACTTGTTCACACCTGTGAGACAAATGAATGTATGATCAAAAATATTCATATCCAATTTATTTCAATTTGCTGCTGGTCTGCCATGCATGATGATGAGGATGGTGAGGTGGAACACGTGAGTGCTCATGACCTTGAGGCTGAACAGTTTTTGAAGCTGCGCAGATATATCTGCATAGGTGTGGCGTTTATTCACTCGTGTTCACAAAGACTTTTCCTATATATGATATTCCACTGACTATATCAACTTTTTTATATATATATATGTACATATTAGTGTACCAATTTGTTGGGATCTGTTGCAGTATTTGATGAAACACTGATGATACACACCGTAGCACCAGGATATGGAGATGCATTCAAAGAAGACCAAGAACAGCAGACACATTCCACTGGCAGAGTAGTAGTCAAACAGTTTGAACACATAGATCCCACCCTGGTCACAGAAAAATGAATAAATGTTGTAAAAGAGATATGAGATACAGTGTACTCTGATAATGTTACAAAGTGAACAAGTCAGGAAATCTAAAACTTCAGACTAGTGCTTTCCAAAAATGGTTTTCACTTTGATATTTGATTTCCATTTTTACTTTTGTCACCACTGATTTTTATACTGGACCTATTTATGTTAAGTAGTAACTGGAAAAGCTGCCCTGCTGTACCTGTGTGATGTTTGAAAGTCCGATCACATAGGACACCAGACAGACAACTGCGATGAAGATCTCTCGTCTACCCCTAAGAGCTCTGGGAAACTCATCCACCAGAGCGGTGATGAAGCCTTCAACCGTGCAGAACTGAAGGACAGAATGATAGATAGCATGAAAGGTTATTATGTTGAACGTTTGCACCACGCTGTTTCTCATAAAGTAGAAATCTATTAAATATGTAGACTGTGCTGTTTTTTGTTTTTTTTTTTAATTTATTGGCTTTTGTTTATTTTTATTCTGTGGACATCTGTGACTATTTTGCAAAATATACTCTCCCTTAAATTGGACTAGCCTTGACAGATACAAAGATTGCAGTGTGCACCAAACCATGGAACAAGAACACTAAAAATAATCCCCTGAATGAGCAAGCATCTATCTCTTGGAGGCCATTTTGGTATTAGCTCTGATATGTGGAAGCAATGCCGCTATGACATTAAAATGGGGTTATAATTTATTTCTTTGTATTGGTGGAAATAGTCAGTGTTTAGCTGCGTGTGTGTTCTTTCTCTAGTTTCTGTGGCCTTATTTGAACCCAAATATCATACACAAAATAAAGACACACAGAGAGTGAAATCTGCGGGCACATGGAGGTGATAAAGTTGCATTAAAAAGACTTGACAGCTCATGTCAAAGCTCAGCTATATCTGTCCACAAGAAGCAAATTGCATGCTTATCATGCAGAGAGCAGGGGTGAGCTGCATGATATGTACCTGCATTTAAATATTTAGGTCAGCCCATGAGCAGATCATCTCCAAGCCCCTTACCTGGCTGTCTATCCCCAGCATGAGCAGCATGGAGAAGAACAGAATGGCCCAGAGAGGAGACACAGGCAACTGGGTTACAGCCTCCGGGTAGGCTAGAAAAGCTAAGCCAGGACCTGGATGGAAAATAGGAAAATCATATTTCATCAGGGTTATTCTCCTAGTGCTCGGATAACTGCAGACACATGCAGGGCTGATGGAAGAAAGCAGCGTTTATGCATCAGCGTCAGTGACAGTGCTTTTTTTTTTTTTTTGTATGGTTACAAAACCATTACAGAACAAGGCGCATATGCAATCTGTTACCTGAAGCTGCTACGTCGGCAATGTCTTTCTTTGTCACATGTGCCATGAAGCCGACAATAGAGAAGATCACAAAGCCAGCAAACATGCTGGTACATGAGTTGATACAGCACACGATGACAGAGTCTCTGGGGAGAGGGAATAAATAAATAAATAAACAAATAAAATAGGTTTGTTGTCAAAGATTTAAGTTGACTCATATTTTCTTCTACATTGAGGTTCCCTGAAAGTAGACTACACAGGAGAGATGGATTTTAGTGAAAACCTGAGAGAACAAATCACTGCAATTAGTTTGCTTTTGATCAGACGGTTCTTTGGCAAAAAACATTTTTTATTGCACATGACACTGAATTTCGAGGTCTCAGAACATGCCTATTTTGTACTATTTCACATATCTTAATAGATACACATTCATCATTGTGAAACAAGGACACAAAATGAAAGCAGCTATTTTTACGTAACTGAATGTTTATGTGACCCAGAACCAAGGGGCTACTGGAGAAAACACTCAAGCTTTGCAGCCATAGATGTTGTTTTTTTCCCTACAGCACACAGAGCAATAGCAAGAGATAGTCTTCTTCTTGGGTTGCTATTATATTCGTGCCAGGAACTCACATTAATAAGGTCTGTTAAGGGCTCTTACTCCATACCCTTGAAAATGGGTCTAAAAGAGATGTGTAATGTCCTATAATGGGGGCAATTTAATTACTGGCATCTTCAGCTACAAGGATTTGCACTGATATATTAAATTCAGCTGCATTCTCTATGTCTCTCTCTGTATTATCTTGTATTCTTACTTCATCACCAGTCTTACCTGTAAACATTGTTGTTGAAAGGGTTGTAGCTACCAAGAGCTATAAGTGACCCCAATCCCAGTCCGTAGGAAAAAAAGATCTGGGTAGCTGCATCTAGCCATACCTGAAAAAGAAACACACACCATTTAGCTGCATGAGGCCGAGCACTGCTCACTCAGGCATGCAGTACATAGGTATGAATCATATAATAATATGTCATTACCTCCGATTCTTTGAGTTTTTCAAAGTCAGGGGTGATATAGAACATAATTCCATCGCTAGCTCCAGGAAGAGTCACCCCACGGATGAAGAGAATAAACAGCATGAAGTAGGGATATGTAGCAGAGAAGTAAACGACCTATAAGATGTGAAACCGTCATAAAGAAGGAAATCATGGATAACACCATTGAATCTTAAGGAGCTTTATAAATGATGCATACATAACAGCAATTTTAAAATTCAGTCACTATTAAGAGAACAAAAGGACATTTTGAATGCTTTTACATGTACTTTCCTCTGTCTCTTTGTGACAAAAAGCAAAATGGATCGAACACTTGTATGTGCAGCTTAGAAATCACTGCAGCTTCACTTTACATCAGCTCCCTCTGCCTCTGTTGCATTCATGACATTGTGTATGCAATTTGTGAGCAAAATGTGCAAGGGGGATGGGGTATTTTGTGACCAAAACAAATTTTATTTGCCATGGTCACGTGATGCTGTAGACTTTCGAAATGTGGCGTCACATGGGAGTGAAACTGCTCCAAGTGAAGACAGAGTACAAAACCAGATTTTAGTATATGGCGGTTTGTTGCCCCTCCTATCATGAATCCACACTCAGTATAGACACTGTGTCAGGAGAATTGGAATTAGAGGAGCCACCATGAGGCACAGCAGGATTAGTGAACATGAGTGTTTGATGTCTCCTTATTTTAAAATCAATCTGGACAATGCTGCCTGTAATCTAAATGATTAATGAGGTGATATTAGACCCATAAATATTGCATAATGTGACAAACGCTGCTACTTGTTTGAAAGCAGGGTAGCAAAAGAGGTGTTGGACATCCAAATTGGCCAAAAGTCTTACCTTCCCTGTCCAGCCAACCCCTTTCCAGATACAGAAGTACACAAGGACCCAGGCAATAGCCAGAGTTATTGCCAGTGGCACTCGAATCTGCCCTGGTTTTTCCAGGCCCTCGGTCATTTCATGCACGTTGCGCCTATAAGTCAGAGCGAGCAACAATAAGACTATTATGCACACAGGAAAATAAGCATGCAGCAGAGGAGGCTGTCTTTTATGTATGTCAGGGTTGCATGCAGGATACTTTAAAGCTCTGTTGCTTTGAAAGCAAAAGAAAGCAGTCAATATCTTACTCCCAAAACTCCAACACTGAGCTGGTGAGATTGGTGGTATCTGGAATGGTGTGGTTTGTATAACATTTCTCTGTGTTCCATGGATTATTACATGAGCTCCACGGAAGTTCCTGAAAAACAGACAGTGGGGTTTATTCCCGTTGTTTGTTGGATTTAAACACTGGAAATATCTTAAAGGTATCAATGCAACCTTGACCCTCTGCTCTTTCCAGTTATTTTTGTTTTAAATTGATTTATTTTTTATGAATTTTGGTCTCACTGGAAAATACTTACAGTGGTGAAGGAGTTGTACAAGTAGTAAATGGCCCAAGCAATGATTACAATGTAGTAAATATTGAGCCAGAAGGACAGGACAGCTGCTGCAAGGCCCACACCTATCATACAGAAATACTATACATCAGGATTTTTTTATGCACCACAATAAAACTATCATTGGTCATGTAACCTTCATAAATCCTAGTAGTCATCATCATTTCCATGAAAGCACAACATAATTACAATATTTTTCTTTAATTTTTTTTATGGCCACTGTGTCACATTTCAAATAGGCCTAAATGAAGCAACAAATATCCAGAAATATAGGAAAATATATACCTTTAAACATAGGAGCCAGTTTCCACACACCAAGCCCTCCAATTGAGGTGTATTGACCAAGTGAGCATTCCAGCAAAAACAAGGGGACCCCAGCAAATATGAGAGTCAAAAAATAGGGAATCAAGAAGGCTCCTGGATGGACAGAAGTAGAATAAGTTATGCATTAAAAATAACCGATCTTAGTCTAAAACTGTGCTGACGCATTCTTTAAAACACCACAGACAAATGATCATTATTTGAGGTTGTAAATATGGGTGATATTCTGTCTTTTCGTGCCATCGACACGGTTAATTAAACAGGCTCGGCTATGTGTATCATGGAGCTGAATGGGCCGTGCAGTTTGCTTAAATTAGATGTGGGGGGAAAAAAAATGTTTACCTCCGCCGTTTTTTCCACAGAGATAGGGAAATCTCCATACGTTCCCCAGTCCAATTGCATAACCCACACACGACAGAAGAAAATCAAATTTGCCCCCCCATGTTTCTCTATCAGGCATCTCCTTTTTCTGCTTTTCGGGTTTCACGTCCAGTGTCTTGGGTTTGTCATTATTAGTGGCCACTTCGTTTAGTTCTGTGACTTGTCCATCCGTTTTGGTGCCGTTCGTCGCCATGTCTCTGGATTTGGCAGAGGTCCTGGCAGTCGGACGGGAGGCTTCAGCACCAGTCCACGTAGACAGCAGCTTCGCGGTTTTTAGACCTAACCTTTGGACCAAATGTCTGGGGATGAAGCCTGAACGCACACGGCTCGTCAGTTGCCGTTAACCTGTAATCGTGAATAGAGTAATTGGTCGGTTTTTCAGGACGCGCTGAAAATGTCACTTATAATGCAAATATTGACACATTTTGAGATTTGTTCTCCCCAGCGGCTGCAGTTAAACATGATCAAACAATAAAGACAAGCACGTTCTGTTTCACTTTAACATAAGCATTTTAAAACCGCATCTCAGGAACATTTGGCTCTCACACAAAATTTTCATTCATATCAGACTCAACAAACACCTAAAACCATCGATGGCAAAGTCATGCTGGACTTGCTCCCATAACTAAAACACAGACGACAGATTGTGCGTAATTAACAGCAGTGAAAACCAGATCAGCACACACGATAGGCTAAACAAAATCTGCAATTAAATACGTCTGGCAAAGAAAATAGAAATAGATGTAACTGGAATCCACGACAAAAAAAAAAGAAAAAAAAAAGAAAAAAAACTTTAAGACACATTACAAGATCCAAAACACGCATCTCCAACGCAAGACGCACCGTAGCAAAATGAAATAGCCTATGAGAATTAAGCATCAAGAAGTGGAGTACACCAATTACCACCTGCAGATTCTTCTAACAGTTATCCACGTACAGAATAACAAGCAGCAGGGATAAAGAGAGGTCTCAAACAAACTGGAACACAAAACGCACAGTGGAGACAAAGGGATGTCCAATGCGTAAAAGCTTTACGCATCAGGATGCACAAATAGCAACCCCATTCTGTCCGATTAATTGGGGACCAAACGCGTTATTAAACGCACGAGAATGCGTCTCCACGTTTGCACCATCCACCAGACTAGAGAACAGTAATCAATTCTGCATTTAATTGGCTGTAGCATGTAGGTACGGAGCTCATCATGCAGTCATTACATTAAATCTCACCCACATGCAATCCACTTTCATTGATTATTCGGCCACAGTCACTATCGGTGCAAAGACAGGAGGGGAAAAAATGAAGCATGCATTAACAATTCTCGTTCGTATCAGGGTTCAAGTACGCACACACGCACAGACAGACGCAGGAATTTAGCATCCAGTTTACTCACAATGAATCTGTGATCTGTGCCGCCGGAGATATGCTGCCTGCCACAAATCTCGAAACGAGGTATCCGTAGATTCCTCCTGTGGATGAAGTTGTAAACTCCTGATATTTCTTGGAACATAAATAGATGTTACTTCCATTAAAAGACTTAAAGGGACCATGCAGCGTCAGAGTGTCCAAGCAGGAGCTGTCCAGCGGGGAGCAGTGCTGAAGACCAGGAGGAGGAAGAGGAGGAGGAGGAGGAGGAGGCTGAATCAACACGGGCAGCAGCCGCTTCGCCTTGTGCGACTGTCTAACATCAACAACCAGAGACTCAACTACCATCTACACAGCCTCAATGTCATCTCAAAGTCGCCCCCCCTCCTCCTCCTCCTTCTCCTCATTCTCATCTATAGGCTGCTCTGACATAGCACTTGCCGCGCGTTTGTTTTTGATATTTTCATACATCAAATTGTTTCCCCTCCTTTCTCCACATATTTTAATAAACAGGTATTCACAGTATTTCCATGACATCCCACTATTACGCATGTAAGTTTTTACAGCACTTAAAATAAAGTCAATATGTGCTGCAAAGTGGTAAACATTTGTCACTTTCTTTTTTTTTCTTTTTGTTTTTTTCCCACGAACACTTCAAGGATTCAGCTGCTTTGAATTGGTATTGTCTCACAAACTGTGACACCCCCCCACACACCCCCCCCCCCCCCCCAAAAAAAAAAAAAAAAAGAGCACCCAAACCTCCCCTTTGGTAATCTAATCTATTGTCGAGGTGCAAAATGGAGACATATGGAAGGCAATATAAGCAGCATGATTATGTCCAAACGCGTGTATCTGGAAGGTGAAGCCAGTCAGGGTCTGTCTGCAAATCTGGCAAATTGTGATAAAGGGAGCCCGTCAATAAAGGGAGGGAACATTGGCCGGTTGTCTAAGTCTTGCCTGTAATCGTCCAAAGCCCGACGTCTTTACAAATGAGGGGATGATATGAGAAGGACTAAAACCGTGGATTAAACTCATTCGCAGTTTTTTTTTAAACGTATCAAGATATGAAAAGAAGAAGAAGAAGAAGAAGAAGAAGAAGAAGAAGAAGAAGAAGAAGAAGAAGAAGAAGGGAAACAAAAAAAAAAAAAAACGGATTCGCGGAGTTTTTATTCTCTTCCAACCTGGAAAAGTAACATAAAGGCATCTTCAATTGCACGTGCATGGGTAAGTCAGCCTGTATGTATAAATAGCATGGGCCCACTTGTTTGATTTACTTGAATATTTTAGCACAAGTTTTTCTCTAGATCAGCTGTTTTCCTTGCGTGATCTGTGATGTCATGTTGGCTTTTTTACTCTCTTCCCTCTCGATAAGTTGTCAACATTTGCAGGTTGTGTGTGTATATGTGTGTGTATGTGTGTGTGTTTTCCTCTCTCTCTCTCTCTCTCTCTCTCTCTCTCTCTCTCTCTCTCTCTCTCTCTCTCTCTCTCTCTCCATGCTTGTAGTTTTTAGTGTCCAAACTCCACATGGTTTCACTTTGTATCCCGCTAAAAGATCCGAACACGTGTTACGCGCATTCCTACAATGGCACTGATGTGAGGTTGGATGAAGTGCGCGCGCGGACTGTGGTGTAAACTGCTGGAACTGCTTAGAGATCAGAAGCGTTTTGACTCCAGTGTGAATGTTCCTATCATAGGCTGAGAGGGCACCAGATGGCAAACCAATGAGGGGTGAACTAACCTATTAAATGATACCACATGAAATGCAGCATTTAAAATCCCATCTGGGTTGCCATCCCTGCAGACACAGAGTGTGAAACATGACACATATTTATACACCTGCTGATGTACACACAGGCATGTCCAATAGGCTGGTGACATGTATGCTCAGCCAGATGACCTCGTAACCCCGCAGCTTTGGTTTGATTCAGCTCACTGCCCCCCTTCCACCACCAGCCCTCACACTTTGAGTGGGAAGCGGACATTTGACTCCATGCTCAGTACTGTATGTGCTCCATTACGCTGGGATTACTTGTCCTTTCTTCTAATGGCTTTTAGATTATGTGACTGAGATTGAGGCTTGGGCTGGCCCCCTTTACTGGCCCACTGGGTGTAAAATCATCTTAATGTGGGGAAGGTATTTGCAGAGGAATCTAAATGAGCTGCGTTTCAGGGAATACTATATCAGATGCAGTGTGGGTGTCTTGGCTTTCATGGACAAAAAATATTAGCGTTTTTTATAATGTGAAGGAAAAAACTTAATAAGTGATTTGAGTGCGGCTATGCATTATACATTATCATCAAAAGTGTAATTTTAACAGTAACATAAGAGATTAAACAAGAAAAAAAAAAAGAAACAACAAGACTTAACCCTTTGATGCATAGTGGTCACTACTGTGGACATGCATTCTGCAGCTGTTTTCTTCTATATTCATGGGTTTGTTGTTTTAGTTCCATATCAGCCAACATGCATGATCTCATACACTGTAATTCATACCATTACTGTTTTACATTAATCTCATCTACTATGTTTGAGTGTAAATCAAGTGCGAGTTGTTTTTATACAGGGTACTTTTTGCATATTATCTCCATGAAGTGAGTCATAACTAGTATGAGAGTAGAAGTAGAGTATGTAAAAATGAGAGAAA
>JAQQZY010000027.1:14376844-14388588 GCA_030068375.1 Ostorhinchus rueppellii | reverse complement strand
GTTATTATTTGTCAACAAGGACTATTTTGTTATTCCAATTGGTCATTTTCTGTATGAATAACAATGAAATTATTAATATGGAACAAGTTTTTGATAAACTATGAAGTTATTTATGTTTTCTTGTTTTCATGACAGGTGGTCTGATAAATATGTTAAGCACTGTATATGGAATGTATGACGTAAAAAAATAAATAAATAAAGCAATGAAAACATTTCTGACCACATGAACCTGTGCATATATTACTATTCCTCTGCACGAGTTCTTCCTTTGTCCTATTCTGACCTCCTATTATTAACTCACCACAGAGCAACTGAATATTTTATTTAGTATTTAATCACTGTTACAGTTTAAAGAGCTGGCAACCAAATAGGATTATATTCATACATTTTCATAAATAGATTGTTAGGGGAGATTAGTTTTTCCAAGTCTATATTATTCATTCTAAAATGTAAAAGGCTTCACAAGTTTCCCATAAAAGACTCTGCACCATGCTGTACATGCAGGAGGGAGTCATAATCAAGTCACACGCTCAATTTAACAGAATAGTTATTGTTATTTATACACTGTTGCCCATAAAGTTGGAATGAAATATTTTTATCTCTTCATATAAATAATTGTGATAATGTGATGCCATGTTTTGCTCCAGCACGAACAGGCATGCATCTGATGAATGGCATTTCTAGGGGGAAGTTGAGCTGCAATTTCTTGTCAACGTTTAAGTTTTTAATGAAAGAAAATATTTTGGAAATAATTATGCACTGTTGGAATGAAATATTGCTGACCTTTTCTTATAAATGATTGTGACAATGTGAGTTATTCTTGATAGATGAAGTGCAACTGGGACTCATTAGACCAGGTCAAAGGTGATTACTGAAGTGTATAAATAGGAATAAAAAGATGAATGTGTGTGAAAACAAACAGTGTATGAGTGTATGCTGTACTTTTTAAAATGTTTTAACTCATTTCAGATAGTACCTTTTCTTTTGTCATTTTTTAAGTGAAAACCAAGCGCTCAACTACAGTATGAGAACCCAAAGTCACACGTTCACACTTTTTTTCCCTCTTTTTTTTCAGTTTAATGTTAAGTAAAAGGTCAGAGTAATTTGGGTCTTCATCCATTTTTCCACACAGTACATCATACACTGATTCCATGCCCCAATGCACTTTATTTTGCATTAATACACATTCTGTGTTACTCTGGTGGCTTTGGGTAGCGGGATTATACAAATGCTGTTCCCATTTTTAGATGCAATATTGGTACAAGACAAAGTATTCTAAATACTTTGATTAACCAAACAGCTACATTTAAGGGCATGTATTCTGTAATCTGTACTGAAATACTCTTTCAAAGTAACCCCTCCATCACTGCACACACACCCTCCTGAGCCTCCTGCGTCTCAGGCCCAGGTCTAGAGGAATGTTGAGTGTCTCTACAGCCCCTCTCCCTGGAGATTAGGCTCCACCATGCATGCCCCTCTCACTCCATTCCATTCCAAAGCATGCCCCCTAAGAGCTGCCGCATTTTTATCTGAGCCCAGTGATTGTGACAGATTGGCCAAATGACACACATACACAGACACACATTTGCGGACACATGCTGAGGCACAAACAGAGGGGAGGCTGGTCAGCCTGGGGAGGGACCAGACAGTGCCAGACTCCAGCTATAAAAGCCTCCCAGGTTGAGGCCAGTGTCCTGCCCTGAGCTGGACCATACCTCCTTCCTCTGTGCCAGGACGCCGTCAGGACACACAGAAGACGAGCCTCCAACATGAACGACATCTACAAGGCAGCGGTATGTCATTTCACTACTCGTACAGCAAAAGAATGTAAACGTTTGCTGTGATGAGAAGATTTTGGTTTATTGGATGCTGACCAAAAATCTGTGTGATCTAAATCTGGCATGAGAGGATAATAAACCTTGAACTTTGTTATTACTTTGTCACATATGATCACATTTCATTTAAGTTTTCTATCTTTTTTAAAATGTATTTATTTATTTTGGACTTTGAAGTGGATGTTCTGGCACCAGTGTCTAATATATTAGTCCCTCATCGGTTTGTTCTACTGACATCTAACATTACTTGAATGGTTGACAAATCCCTGTTGAGGCAGCTTGCACAGCACATTGCCTCCATCAACAGCTAATGTCAAACAAGCCTTGACACCATATACGTCTCTAGATGTTCTCCTACTTCAGCCCTATCAGAGCTGATAGGACCCACTCAGGAGGTCCCTAACAGGACAGGTCCCTGCTCCGTGTGTTCATTCATGGCTTCAAATGGAACAGTCCCACTTCACATGGCTAATTTTGGTCAGTTGCTCAGACGCTTCTGCGTTCATGTTTCTCTGGTGCCAGAGGAGGGCTTCAGGTTTAGATAAACCCCCCACGGCTGGATTCCAGCATTATCTGTGAGCCCTGGAGCTGTGCGGCTGTCTGTCCACCTCTGCCCGGACGGTCAGCCGGCTGTCCTCTCCACTCACATCCCAAGTGAGCAGCACGG
Organism: Ostorhinchus rueppellii; assembly: GCA_030068375.1. Classification (NCBI taxonomy): domain Eukaryota; kingdom Metazoa; phylum Chordata; class Actinopteri; order Kurtiformes; family Apogonidae; genus Ostorhinchus; species Ostorhinchus rueppellii. The sequence continues at coordinate 14,386,086 of JAQQZY010000027.1, read as the reverse complement.
CTAGGAGACAGTAAAAACACACAGGAATGTGCATTACATGCGTTTGTTTCGATGGATCTTTTCATATATCATCACCAGAGGAGAGTGTAACCTATATGTGTGTCTGTGCATGTGTGTGTGTTTAATTTATAGTGGACGACAGACAATAACTCTTACATAAGCAGCTGTCTCTCTCTCTCATTCGTGGTAGCTTTTCCAGGATTACTGTTCTATTGTTGAGCCAGATCCACAGCTATGCTAATTTAAAGCACTGTGTATTGTGTCCTTTATCTGTGGTTCCTGATCCTCCTGTCTGTTTATTTTTAACTCCTCCTCTTACTGGCCCTCACATATGATGTATAGGTTCTGGGTTTTGTCAGTAACAGCTAAGTGTGACGCCAAAATATGACTTTTCTTGACTCAAGTCTTCGTAAAACAGTGACATTCCCAAGATATTCTTGATACACTCACTCAGTAAATGCTCACTATTTAATGTTTAATCTCCCATACCTTAACAAATAAAACCTTAACTTGTTGCTTTTTACAGGTTGAGCAGCTGACAGACGAACAGAAAAATGGTGTGTAAATATACATCCCATTGTCAGAGCCACATTACATTACATTTACTGATGTTCAAATATACAAGGCAGCTGTCGACTCCTGATATAGAGTTGTTTACCTCTGTGTTGATGTTCTGTTGCAGAGTTCAAGGCTGCCTTTGACATCTTCGTTCAAGATGCAGAGGATGGCTGCATCAGCACCAAAGAGCTGGGGAAGGTGATGAGGATGCTGGGCCAGAACCCGACGCCAGAGGAGCTGCAGGAGATGATTGATGAGGTGGATGAAGATGGTAAATCAAAACAACACTACACATAAGACCAAAAAAAATACACAGCTCATAGGCGCATGAGTGATGTGGTGTGCAGACAAGCATTGTTCAACACACTTGAACTTTATGTAAAATGAAATGCAAAGTGTGTCAGGTTGAATTAAATGGAAGTGCATATGATGAACACGCCATCTTAGATTTTCCCATGTGTTTTCATGGTGGAATATAAAAAAAACGCATCTGGGATTTTAGTGATTCTCTATATTATGCTTCACTTACCAGTCTCTTAATATTAATTGTGCTCATGTGTAATATATTTTGATCACAGGGTTAACCTTTAATGTCACCTTTAACCCTCCAAACATATCATATTTGATCCCTGAGATTTTAAGCCCTCGACATGATTACTGTGATTTTTTTTCTTGAAAAACCTGATGCATACAATTAGATACAAGCAGGAGATGGATAATCCACCAGAGGCGAGGAATTCATTCACCAGAGGCCTTTCCAGTGAAACTACCAAGATTGTCACAAGGCAGAACTTTGCCAGTATTGAAAAGGAATTACCAATTTGTTAGATGTGTTTGTATTTTGCTTTTGTTAGAGCATTGACACCTGATGTATCAAATATGATATAAAATTGAAATTCATATACATGGAAATTGATATTTGAAAAAAAAAAAAGTTTGTGGTTGTTCAGAAGGAACAATAAAGGCTCCAGTTTGAAAGAACTGGAATTTTCTGTCAATGATTTAACGGTTCAGGCTTTACAGGGTTAAGTATGCGATCCACATGTAAGGTTGTGATGAAGTGTGTGCGTACAGGGAGCGGCACGGTGGACTTCGATGAGTTCCTGGTCATGATGGTGAGGTGCATGAAGGATGACAGCAAAGGGAAGTCGGAGGAAGAACTGGCAGAGCTGTTCCGCATGTTTGACAAGTGAGTTTAATGTTAAAAACCCTGTTGCTAAATTGTATTTTCTATGTCTAGAAGAAATTATTCCTTGAGAGCAACTGCCTGGTAAAATGTTATGATGAAAAGTATTTTAGACACATAGCAAAGATGGGATAAAATATCTATAAAGAGGATGCAACCATTGAAAAATCAGCATGGACTAATAACCACACTGCTCTTCCTAGTGTGGTTTTTATCAAATATGCTCCCTATGTACAATTACGTGAGCTGACAAAATGCCAAATGGCTCCACAGAGTACAGCATGTAGTTTTCTCTATAATCCTTTTTGACAGCACAGAATATTTCAAACACCCACTCCATGTAAGCCAGACACCTCGTCTGAGCATCAAAGAAAGAACTCGCTATACTTTTTTTTTTCACAGTGATGGTTCCAAAACACTTAAATACAGGATGGGATCAGTCACAAGATACACAAACACACATACAATCACACACCACCTCCTCCACTGCCATCTGTAAAGTTTAACTTTTTTTTTTTTCCTTTCTTACATGCATTAATGCATTTTTCTACTTTGATTGTTCAGAAACGCAGATGGTTACATTGACCTGGATGAGCTAAAAATGATGCTGGAATCAACAGGAGAAGCAATTACCGAGGATGACATCGAGGAGCTGATGAAAGACGGCGACAAGAACAATGATGGCAAAATTGACTACGATGGTGAGGAGTTTGAGCTGGACAGACATCTGCTGCACCACTCATTTACTTCAATTTGTCACTGCATTAAGATCAAGTGGTTGAATTCTTTAGAAACACACACTAAAGGGTGCATTCAACTGTTGTAGGAGTCTTACAGTTTCTTTTTTTTTTTAATCAAACATCATTTTTGGTTTTACAGAGTTCTTGGAGTTCATGAAGGGAGTGGAGTAACCCAAAGAAGAGGCAACTCAGAGCGTTATTTTTGTATTTCTCTGTAACTCCACGGTCATCCGTGGGAAAGCAGAAACTGACTTGGATGCCGTCGACAGAACCTCAGAACGACTTTGCAAGACTAAGTGAACACTATATCTGGATGTTTCTGTATTTTTCTACCATCTCTTGCATTGTTGTAAATACAGTTTGTAACTAATTTTGGTGTCTATATATCCTGAATTTGTGTAAATGTATCCAAATGATTCATTTCTATATAAAAAGCCTGCATAATATACCATTTGGGCTGCTTTGAATATTCATTTTATTTTTTGTTTCAAACTAAATCTTATCTCCAAAGAGCCATCAGCAGTTTACAAATCTTTTTACCAAATCACTGCTATTGTTAAACTTTGCAGAAAAGGAATGTACTGGATTCAGTTTGCATTCACTGTAAACATTTCTGTATGTTTGAGACACCCCCTGGACTTTTTATTCCCCTCTCAGATCCCTGGTATGCCTGCTTATTTCTACATAAAATGAAAAATGTAATAAATTCAGTGCATTTGTCAGAGGAGTTGGAGTTTTTTGTTTCATTTTTATAAAATACTTATTCATCTTCATTTTTACCTTGATAAGCCGGAAGAATCAGAACTCTAACAAAGCACCACAGTGTTGGATATTTCTACCATATCAGCAGTTTTTACAATTAGGAAACAAAGCTTTATTTTTATTGGATCGTTCCTGCTCATCTTCAGTTTCTACATGATGATCACATGCTTTGCCTCTCTGATCTAACAATACAATAATCCACCTAGAGGCCTGTAATACCCACAGTGTCATGTCAAAACACAATGGATCAAAGGAAAATGGAGTTATCAGAGCTCAACTTTAATGTACGTTCGATTTTTATGCATAATTTTTTATTTCTTAGTGCTGTGTGGCATGTGAAGTATTCACATGGTTGCAGTGTAAGTGTCTAGTTACAGTCTATTGAGACAGGAGCTATTTATGTCTAATCATGTTAGTGCCCATGTTAGGGGATCTGGATTGACCGACACCAGTTGACAATCAGATGCCTTTGTCTAAATAAAGTGTGCAGCTTCACTACAAAGAGATTACCGTTCTATTGTTATTACAGCTTTGATTCTGAGCTCTGCGGTTGTGAATGCTACAAAAAAAAAACCAAAATCCCACGTTACAGCACGTAGAATTCAATCATCTCAACAAACGTGTAAATTGCAGAAGAAAGTCTGTGTTGTAATTTTAGTTTAAGGCCTTAGAGTCGCATAAGTTCTCAATAAAACATAAGAAAAACCTCCACAGTCTGACTTTTTTCTTTTTTTTTCCAACATCTCCCTGACTTGGACAGCTGCAGCTTTAGCACAGTTACACAGTGAAGAGGTGTGCAGTTAGCTGTCTGGCCACTGGATGTCAGCAGGAAAACATCATCTTATATGTTTGTTTGACTCACTTTCAGCAACTAGAAAACTGAGATTTGACTGAGTGAATGATAAACACTTGGAGATGAATATTCATTTTGTCTTCTGGGATAAATCACATGCGGGTCTTACATAACACTCTCTGGTAACAATCCAGAGAATAAAATGTTGAGAAGAGTGAAGGAACAATTCAATACAACAACTAGGCCATTCTGAACGGTAGAGTAAACACCTCATTTGGATGGTCCTATATCATACAGATGGGAGGGTCTATCGTATTCACATGTGGCATTTATTTTGGATGATTTCTGCCATGGTGTTGTAAGGTGGAACAGGGCTTTTTTTGTGAGTGTGTGACGTCGGTGGCCTGACTGATGACACATACCCCCCCACCACCACCACCGCCGCCGCCGCCGCCCCACTGCCCCTTTCATCCCCCCCTGCCTCCCTGATGGTCTTGTTAGCTCCATTCCGTCCTCATGGTCAGTGTTACTTATGGGATTTTAAAGCCCAATCTAGGATGAAGCCCAGCTGATCTGCCATAACAATGAAACTGCAAAACCACATGGCCTCCCTCCAGCGCGGAATATTAATATTAGCTGAAAATGTGATGTGAAAATTTCACATGCTGCTTCTTTTTTTCGCACAGATTGGACTGCTCTTCCTGCCCAAGTTGTTCATGAGCACTAATCCGCCATCTGCAGCGTGGAACAGGATGAGTAGTGCTTTCCCCAGCATCAATGGGAGGTTGGGCAGCAGCAGAGCAGTGTGTGAATGAATCTGGGGTGTGGCACACTAGCAGCAAATTGGGTGGAGAAGTGACGCAGTTACGTAAGACAAGACTGATGACTCATGCCTGCTGTTATTAACACACACTGCAGTTATGAACCACTGTCTGTAATGGTTCCTCATTGTCCTGTACCTGTAATACTGCCCTTTATAGGTGAAGACAGAAAGGATTTGCATAGGTAGCAGGAAGCTGTCGGTGTTACATAACTAATTTCATTCAGATTTATTCAGCGCCTATGCGTGTGCATCCTGTTTATATTCTGTTTTGCAACTGAGTCAGATGTTTAGCCGCACACCATCACATCCTTCCTCTTCATCACTTGTGGCGACATCACTTACTTTCATTTCCTGGTGACTTATCCTAACCCTATCGGACCTCATCTTAACCCCAAATGTTCACCCTTAAAATAAATGATTTACTTTATATGGTCTTGCTTTTTGGTCCCCAGGAAGCTGTCAAATCCTACACTGTTGGGAAGCAAATATAGAAAAACATGCCCACACACACATACAGCTCAACTGTTTCATTGCTTTATAAATCATCCATTCATACGATTAGATCACATAAGAGTCATGATCCACCATGAAATTGTCCTGAAACTGTGTTGCTAAGCTATGCCAACAGTGTGAGATTTTTCTAATCTTTAGCCAGCTCGGTGTGATTTATAGGTGTATAAAAGACTCTCAAAATCCCCGGAAGAGTGAGGAATACCCCGGACAGGGTTTGGAGTTTGGAAGGCGTTAACTACTCATACCATCTTTCCGCCGCCCACACATGTACTGTAGACCTTGTTTAAAGCCAGCAGGCTTTTGGGTTTAGAGGATTCCTGTTTTTCTTGCTTCTCCACATCACATGGTGTTGGAAGTTGTCCAGTGCCGGATATCAAAGCTCATTTCTGGAAATCTCTCAATCACCAAGCATGAAATATATGAATATCAGGTTGCAGGCTATCGAGATCCTTTGTCAGCTATTATTCTGATTCGAGTCATGTGATCGTGCTTTCTTATTTTTAATGTTTAAAAAGCCTAAGAGTGATTTACTGTCGCCTCTCTAATTATTACAGGACTAACAAGTGACTAATTGTAAGTAAATGGTCTTAGATGAGTTTCTGGAGAATAGTAGGCTGTTTTTGTTGCCATAAATACACTATGAGGAAGTGGAACGCTTAGACAAAGAGAGAGTGGAAGGACTGCAAATCAAACTTGAACAGACCGAATATTGTATCATGATGCTCCATCCCACTTCTAGCGTCCAGAACACTGAAGTACTGTTTCTGGGCTGCTCGGTCATAATGGCCTACAGAACAGCAGGACTAAAAGACAGAATTCTCAGATTCCACAATAACTATTCACTGAATCAAATGAATGATGGCGATTGTTTTGTTTTAATGCACCACTGGAGGGTTTATCTATTTTTGCCACTTTCATACAAAGAAACTACCATGTGTGTAAAATACTCAGAGGAATATGTAAGTCATTTATTCATGTGAATGCAGAGACACCAGAATTCGAGAATAAGTACATGTCACTTTAATAGCTAAAAGTATAACACAAACAGACAGACAAGGATCTGACAATAATATTATATTTGAGTGTTTTACAACATTTAAATGTTGAAATTTTCAGTCACAGTGTCATGAACATACTGTGTAAAACATTTTTATTCCTTTATTTTTTTATGCCTTGAGCCCATAGTCATAACAATTTGCAATACCTTCGAGTCAAAACATGTTGGTGATTTAATCCTGTCACTTTAAAAGGAAATGAAGACAGGAAAGAACATGGGTCAGTCAAGTCTAAAGTATTAACTTTCAGTCTCTGGCATTTGGAGATTCCTACTGTCTCAGCCGTGACATTATTCTTGTGTGAACTAATGTTGTTGAATACCGCATAACAAGACGCAGACATACTATTTGACTCGCTCAGCGGTTCTGTAGTATAAGCAACATATGGCCTTGTGTGAATGGCATACCAGACAGCAAGACAGCACCCAGCATGGCCTCCCTGTGTACTCCCAGAGCAAGAACACATGACAGACAGATGACCTTTACTTCGTGTTGGGTCTATTAAACCAAGAGAAATGTTCCTTTTCATTCACTATGCCACAGATTAAACTACAAACAAACATGACTTTGTTCCTCAGCTTGGTGAGCGCGGGCTACTGTACATCACCGGATGGTGAAATTGGCCACAGAATGAGAGACTTCTGGTATTAACAGATGGCTGCCTCGCTCTGCCACTAGTATTCCATGTGGCTCTACTTTACACATGACCTAGTATTCTCTTTGCCAAAACTCACACTTCTCCTCCTCCTTAGAGGACATACATGTCCCTCGGAAAAGATTTATGTTTCATAAGAGTTTGCTGTGAGAATCGTGATGGCTGTTTTGAGAAGATAGCGTATCTGTAGTAGGTTCCTGTTGAGATAAGATACTTCCTGTTCACTGGCCACAACATCAAACATGACTCACTGGATGTCGCAATCTTAATTTTTTGTTGTGATGCCTTTGTATGTAGCACATGAGCATGAAACATGAAATAATCCATGATAAAACTTTGTAGACACAGCGTTAAACCTCATGTACAGTTAAGTCTTTCTAGCTATAAAACAAGTCCTTTCTCTGTATGAATAAAAGAGCCTATTTCTAACACTGTATCTGTACTAATGCTATTTTAAAAGTATGCGGAAGAAGGAAATACTACAGTTGGCTCTGATGTGATTCAAGAGTTCTGAGAATCGAGTGGTAATCCCCAACAACAGTGGGTAACACGAGTGGCATGATAATACATACCATTACAATATGGTTAAACATAGATGCATAGTCTGAAGGGTATTCCGTGTTTAATTCCAGACTATAATGTGACACCGGTTAAAGGAGGTGAACTGAAGATGAAACCATTTGGAAAAAACAGGGCAAAATATGTTTCACTGATCCCCTTCTGTCTAAATGCTGAAGAGAGGAAAAAAGTCTCAGTGGGCAGCACAACATCCATGATATCATCCCCTCTTCGGTGGCATGATGTCACAGACAACATTTGGCCAAATACTGAGATTAGGATTACTCTCCCAGGCCCTGAACCACTGCTGAGGACACACTGACACCACGAGTCACAAATTCCTACATTAAAGATGATTCTTTTTTTTATTTACATTTTGTGAAACTCCTGTCTTTTTAACCCTGTAATAAATGGCTACATAATTCCAACTATTATCATCATTCACTGTCATTTAATTCTAATTAGTTCCGTTGAGTCTATGAGGTCAATCTGTCATCGTCTAAAATGAAAGTGTGTCTCTGTGTTCAACCAGGGAGAGCTGGATAAATGAACTATTCTGGTTATTGTGCATTAGAGGCAGAAGCAGCTGTGAAATTATCGTCAGTCATGCAGTATGCTAAGTATGTTCTTAACCACAGCAGGTGTGAACCAGCTCTGACTGGCTTCTGCTTAGCTCTTCTCTACTTCAACATTACACACACACACACAATGCACAAATACACAATAAGCATGCTTGAAAACAGACATATGCCCCCTCCCACCTCTGCTCCGAGCTAAAATCCTGTCAGTCTCCTGCACATCTGCTTCCCCAGCAACTACTGCTGAGTAAGCACTACATTAGCCTCTGCTTCCCCTCATGGGTGATCAAAACAGGACAAAAATACTCCCTTTATCTGTCACACAGAACATACTGTGGTGGCAAAAACTGCCACAGGATCTCAAAAGCAGAACCCCCTTGTTTTCTATATGTGTAAATCACAGTCATTTCTTGTCTTTTTACTAAAATAATTCCTCACAAGTCGCAGTAAGCTCTGTAATTTGTGTTTATTCGAGTAACTGTGAGTTCCCCTGCTTGTTTTCTCTTGCAGCTTAGCACTGGGAAAAAACAGGAGCTGCTAAGACCCCACACTTTGACTTTGAAGCAGGTAGAGGCATATGAAATTATTGATAATTACAGAATGCAAAAGGCTGTGCTTAACTCTCAGGTGATACATGTGGACTGGTATAGACGATGCCTAAAAGTACTGAGCAGCAGCTGTGAGGAAATCCCACACAAGAACTAAGTGTGTGATGTTCTGTTCTGTTTAAGTCTGCGTTATAACCATATAATTATAATTACACACAACAGCGCTTTTGCACACTTATTATGTATATTTCTATTGATAATATATTGTCTAGTACATATTGTACAAATTGCTTTTCTAAATTTGTGTCTTAATAGAGTGTTTTATTACGTATATTTGGTATATACGGTTGCAGAAATTATTATTAGACCGTCAAAAATAATCAGAAACAATGAAATTCCTGTGTGTATCATGTGACTAAAACAGACAGAAAAGAAAACATGGAATGCCTAAAAGCACTGTTTTTGTCAGTACA
>JAQQZY010000027.1:14325830-14339218 GCA_030068375.1 Ostorhinchus rueppellii | reverse complement strand
TCTCTCTCTCTCTCTCTCTCTCTCTCTCTCTCTCTCTCTCTCTCTCTCTCTCTCTCTCTCTCTCTCTCTCCCTGTGTCTGTCTGTCTTTCTACTGCTCCTCCCAGCTCAAGGCGCCTCCTCACTACTTGTGCGTACCGGTGAAACACACACTCCACACTCCACTTGGTAGCTGTTGGCTACAGGTTGTGGATGAGGACTGAGGTCCGCGTCAACGCTCAAAAACGGCACAATAATAATAAGAACAATAATAATAATAAAAACTTTGAAGTGACGTTGATGCTTTATTTTCGGAGAACTTCCCTCAACATGAGGGCCCATATTTGATTTTTGGATATTGAACACAGGCTGCCAGTTGCTCCAAGTTCAATATCCATTTTCCAGACTTTCGGCGAACTGAACTGGGGCGCAATTACGCACACTTGCCATGGCACCGATTTTGGATAAACGCGCTCCGGCTTTGCTCTTGATCTGGAGCTACTGCGTCCTGGCGGATTCGGCCTTTACGAACTTTACTTTGGACAACGAGTTCCACTCCAGTTTCATCCACCGTCGTCTTAAGAGCCAGGAGCGCAGAGAGATGCAGCGGGAGATCCTGTCGATCCTGGGGCTGCCACACCGGCCGCGACCCCACCTCCACGGAAAGCACAATGCAGCCCCGATGTTTATGTTGGACTTGTACAACGCCATGTCGACAGAGGGGGACGAGGACAGATACTCTTATCCCTACAAACCCGTCTTCACCACGCAGGGGCCCCCGATAGCCAGCCTGCAAGACAACAACTTCTTGAACGATGCAGACATGGTCATGAGTTTTGTCAATTTAGGTATGCCCGCTTCTCTCTCATTGCTCATATGCACACAAAAGAGGATATTTATTCAACAAGATATACATTCAGCTAAAATCAATACACAATAATGCACTTGTTGTAATATTAACCAAAGTTTAAAGTGCTGCCCAGCCAGCTGCACTATTAACAATATTAAAAAGAATATTGCACTATCAATCATTTGCTAACACTGTTACAATAATGTGGCCATTAGACAGACCAGAAGCTAAAGAGACTTTTTAGACACTTGTATTAGTAGGAGCTTATAAATGTTAACATATTGAATTTGATCGGATTACTTGGTGTCTTATATCTACTATCAGATGATCCTTTCTAACTTTTGTGACTTCATTAACAGGATGTTTGGGTTATTGTGAGTTTTTGATGTCACATACATCTGGTTTTTATTGTCATTAATGTGTATTTTAGTTTAAGATATCTGTGATTCAAAGCTGTTAGTGGTGTCAGTTCACACTGACTTGCAATGTTTTTGCATTTGACGAAACAGCACATGGTGTTTTTTTTGTTTGTTTGTTTTTTAATATTGTAATAAGAAAAGTGCCCATTTGTGAATACACAGGATTGCAACACAATAACCATGTTAGCATCAGGTCATTCCAGCAAATACCCAGTGAGTCACATTCCAGTTTATTCCTCTTCAACAGCTGTGCAACCTGCTAAACTTCAGGTGCTGGAAGTGTTGATGATGGACCAGCAAAGAGCTAATATGTCAACCACGTGTTATCTAAAGAATGAGTAAGTCAACAGCAGAATAGGTGCAAAGGGCAATATGTCCTTGCCTTACTCTAATCTAGACACATCCTTTTTATAGATACACAAATCACAGAATAATACGATTCAATAATGGTTCGGACTTAGTTTGGCCCTTTTTTTGCAGTACATTTTCAAATAGAAATGTGTTTTTAGTTGTAGCATATGCATCTTTTACTGTCTTCATGTTTCAACACCACTGTTCTTATCTAATCATTATGTTTATTGAAATTAAACAGTCTGGACCCATTTTATTGCTTTCAGCAACAACCTGAGGTTGTTAAGTGCAAATAATCACAACATTAGCAGGTGGTGTCAGATGTAGGGTTAGATAAACAACCCGTAATAATTAAATTTGTCCAACAAATCAGTCACAGCAACTGCCCCAGTTGAGATCCAGCTGAGTAGTTGTGTTTTATTTGAACTCATTAACCTTTGTGATAAATTGGCAAAACAAGAAGAGTAGGAGCCTTAAAGCTTGGAACATTATGACAGAATAAGTGAAGTAAGAGTCCTGAGCTCTTAAGCTAATGTATTATTTTGTACAATTTTGCAAAAAGCTAAAAGTTCACATTCAATCCTGGAAAGATCATTGTTGGAGCGTCTTGGCAAGTAAGAGGGAGGTGACACTGGTTCCTCCACTGCACTGTGTAATTACTGAGGGAGCTGCTGCATTGTGACTATTTTTGACAGGCTGTGACACAGATGGATTTGACCACAGAGACTCAAAGTCAAGGGCCTCTGTCTTGAAGAAGGAAGCTTTTGAAAGAAAGAAAGAAAGAAAGAAAGAAAGAAAGAAAGAAAGAAAGAAAGAAAAGAACAAGGATGGTTGGGTCCATTTCTTTGGCCCTGATGAAGCAAACAGAAAATCTAAACAAGAAAGAGTTGCACAGAAGAATTAGAACAGTTTTATTTAATATATTAAAGAATCACAGAAAGCGAGTCACACTCCCTTCATGAGGTCTTTTACCTAATGTAATTCTTTTTGCATTTGCCAAGGTTGAGTCTTCCACACAGTTTGCGATCAGTGGTCCCATATGTCACTCATTTGGATATAAAGTGGGCGTTTGTCGCTGCATTGTCGGCGCTATCTGCCACGTGTTGCATCTGTCAGTATGGTTCATTGTTAGGTTTGTCCCTGGGCCTCATGTGATAGTATCTAATATGTGCCCAGGCGCCTTGATTCAAACCAGTAGATAATATGCTGGTTCATTACCCTTCACATGAGAGACACACTTACAGACAGACAGAGAAGTGATGGCTATCAAATGGATTGACTATTTCCTCTCCAAATTCCTTCCTCTCCACATTTGCTCTTTTGTGGGGTTTTTTTATTTTTTTTTATTTAGCTTGTCTGAGAGCAAAATAAGTGTGGCTGTTATTTAAAACTCTGCATGTCTCTATAACTGTCCTGCCAATTTAGATTAGTCAGACTTTGTTCGCTCAATACTGGCCTATTTGCATGCACTGCTCTGTAGTTTGTATTTACAGCAAACTACTCATACCAATGTAAAAAGGCATGCTTTGGTGCATTCTCCCACTTATTTATTTTTAACAGCACATTAATCCAAAAAGTAACATCTACAACATCCTCTGCGGCTGCCCACAAAGGGAGCTGATGCACTTTGTTGTCTACTTGTGTGCTGCACTGTAGCCAGCAAGGGCGGGTGTGGGTTCTGGGACAGACCCCAGGCCAGGGACGTCCCCTCACTGAGTCACTTCAGTTTAAAAGACCCAGCTGTGTAAATGGCTTACAGCATACATTCAGAATGTACACAGCTAAATGTAACACAGGTCACCCTGACACTGGGTGTGTGCAGGACATGCCACAATAACACGCCAACAAGTTAACACAATACATATATCCTCTCAAGGTGGCATTTTCTCTGGAGAAGAACAGGGGAAAATAAGGTTTAAACCAAGAAAAGGGTTTGTTTTAGTTTATTGAAACATTTAATATATTAATCTGTCTGTGTGTGTATCTCTCTGTACGCACGTTCTTACATATTCTTACATAAACACATCCTTTTTGTAATAATCTTTTAATGCAGTCCCAGTGGTCTCTGGCAGCATTAACCCTCAGCCACTGTGAATTAAGGCATTTCCTCCTTAACAAACCACAGCTTCCAGGGCTTTTGGCCACTATGTTGGCCAGTGCTGAGCTGGCGCACTGCAGTTCAGTTCAGTTCAGTTCAGTTCAGTTCATGTTAAACTCTCATAGAGGCCAGTCACACTGAGCCATCCAGACACGCACAAACACTCATAATGCCTAACCTTAACTGCTCGTTTGTACATCTCAAACCACAGGAAAGGGTTGTGACTTGGACGTCTGCTATTTGCATCCTGGATGACTGAAACGGTAGCAGCATCATTACCTGTGTTTGTGTGGGAGGGGGGGGTTTCATGGTCTTTTACTGTAAAATGTAATCACGAGATGTATTAGTCACAGCCTCTCTATTTAAGTTGTTGTCACGCAAACTAGCATCTAATAGTGTAGCCTAGGGTGAATGTTAGGTGATGAATAATCGTTATTGATCATCTCATTCTATCATTCAACTAATCCAACACATTAACATATAATTAGGTTCGTGAACACTTGTCAGAACATATTAATGTTGTGGCTTTAGCTTGTGCTCTTTATGTTCCTGACTATATGTTCAAGTTACTACAGGTAAAACATTCCATAGACAAATGTAATACACAGATACACTGAATGTGTCAAATAAAGTGGCAAATATGGTGCATGTAAATCTATAAATTACATATGAAACGTATTTTTTTGGTACAGACTTAGATGTTCATATCACTAATGGATTTGACACTAATACACCACTTTATCAGTAACATACACAGCAGCAGCGATTTTATATAAGATTATATTTACATATGTAATGGCTTTTTCCGTGTCCTAACAGTGGCTGATTGTTCCTTATGTAGGCTATATAACAGTGATGCTGTTAGGTGAGTCTTGGCGTCCGTAGGTGCAGAGGACGTGTTGTTGTAAGAAAAAAAAAAAAAAGAAATAGCACCTTAAATGTGATTAAATATCAAGTCATTGAGAAACAAACTACCAGGTTTCCTGTAATTGCCAACGGTTCTGGTGCTGTTAATCAGCAGCAGATGTGATACATTTAACTGAATGGAACTGAAAAGGGAAAAACAAACATAGCTCCTCTGCTTTCTTTATCTCATTGTTGCAATATGTACTAGTTGGACAGCCGTCGTCTTGCATAAAACCCGAGCTCTGATGTTGCACATGGACAGTTTTTAGGCATTACATTAAAGCCTGCATGTATTCACTGAGGCTCTGATCGGATGGTATCAGACTTGGCGTGCTGAGTGAGTCATTGCACTAGTAGGTAATTATCCTCTGCGTTACCTTGGTGACCTGACAGGGCACCACCTGGCCACCTCTACTATTCACGCCCCCTTGTCCACTCCCATCGGAGCTGCCACACAATATCTGCCAGCTCTTTATGCTTTACTGAACATTTTAATAGGAAGGTAATGGAGAGCAGAGAGGAATAAATGTCTAACTGCTAAATTAGTTTGATTTACTAGAGGTTTTGGCTTTTAGACAGTATTGTGTCACTGCTCACACACTCACGGCTGCATGCTCGGAAGCAGTCGTGTCACACCGCAGTCACGCCAGAGGCACACGCTTAAATCTGCTCTTGTTTTACAGCGAAGAGGCCGAGTGGCTCGCACTTGAAATTTTAAGCAAACAGCTCCAATATGAGTCTTTTTTTAAAAAACACGCTCATATCTCACAGCCCGGATTATTCTCTCTCCACCCTTCTCTCTGTTGCCTCTTACATTCCTCTCCACAGTGGTGCTGAGGTTAATACAGATGTTTCCCTGAAGGCTAAAGCAGCTGTGCAGAGAAACTTTATCTTTGCAGAGTCCAACAAGTCCCCTCATCTTGACCTGTACCATCACCTCTAATCTGCTCCCGCTCCATGTCTGGCCTTGTCTCCAGTACGTTGAACACACAAGACCATCTGACACCACAGTTCCCTCCTTACCTTCTTGGACTAACAGTATTGATTATCAGCACTGACTTCCCAGCTTTAATTAGTTAGTTATAATACAGTCCCTGTGGTGTTGTGTGGTGTTTAGTCTCCAGCCTCCTGCTCTGGCCCTCACCTCTAGAGATTTCAACCTCCCGTGCTCCCAGACATTAAACATTTCAACACTTTCTCAAGTTCTTTTGTGTGTTTTTCCACACCCCACCTTTC
This sequence comes from Ostorhinchus rueppellii, assembly GCA_030068375.1. NCBI lineage: Eukaryota > Metazoa > Chordata > Actinopteri > Kurtiformes > Apogonidae > Ostorhinchus > Ostorhinchus rueppellii. The sequence continues at coordinate 14,333,381 of JAQQZY010000027.1, read as the reverse complement.
ACTCTCCCTCACACACACACACACACACACACACACACACATGCACACACATCTTGCTGAGCCCAAAAATGCATGTTTCCCATTCTATGTACTAAATTGTTGCCTCATTCATAAACACATCCATCTACTTTATTATCCTACCTGAGTTGTCCTCATGACACCCTCACACACCTTCACACCATCTCTGCTTCCTCAAATGTGTTTGAAGAGGCTTTTCTCACGAGGATCTGAAAATTAAAATGCAAGAATGTGTTGAAGGCCAGTCAGTCCTCTGTGTATCCAGCCTGTTCTTGACATTGCTGGGAGCTTTTCTCCCTTCTGTAGATTTATGTAATTGCTTCTGCACACCTACCCAGTAGGCTATGCATGCGTACATGCATGCATGCATGGACATGGAGGAAAAGACACATGCACTTTTTTGCCCAAAAGGAATGTTTCTGGAGCTAATTAGTGTTATTGAGTGCATGTTTTATGGCCTTCTGTTGGACAGGGGAGTGAGCAGCAGCAGAGGAATGTAACAGTTGGTACAGATAGCCCTGCCTTTTTGTCAGGTAATTTCTCTAATGCATTCAACAGTCTGATGTATTATACAGCCGTCTGGTGAGTAAATAAATACCACAAATGGAGACAAAGAATCTCTCATGTAGTTAGCTCCCGGCAGCTTTACAAAGCGCACAGTTTGCTTGATTCAGGATAAATTATAGTACTTTTTTTCATTTATTACCTCACCTGAGATTCACCTGTTGAACCCAGGAGTCCAGAATGACATCTGGACGCACATAGCAGAGCTTTTGCGCTCTTGGCCAGACTTAGGCACTTGCTGGGAGAAATGATGAAACGCTCTGCGGGTGGGACTTGACAATGTGGCGAGTGGTCAAAAGGCCCAGATGTACGGAGCAGCGGGCGTTCTAGCTTCCCTCTATGATGGACGGAGCTTGTCCACTGCCAGGAATGTTGGGCTCATATTAACTTTTCTAATAATTTCACTCTCCTGCTCTGGTTCTTCATTTTTTTTTTCTTTTTGTAGTTATCTTTATTTCAAATTTGTGGTAGACTGACATCACTTTCAATTCCAATTTCAAGACTACAAAACGAATATGGAAAGAAAGGCAAAAAAAACCAACTAAGCGATATATATTATTTCAGACTCTAAAAGTGCAGAGGATAAAAAGAGCGAATGATAAATCTAACCATTCAGCCACTGCTCTTTCATCTGGATTACTTTGGCCTTGCCTTATCAGTGGCCAGCAGCACATTAGACTCCCCTGCACTTCTACGATGGTGGGTACCAAGCAGTGAAGCCGACAGAGCAGATGTGGGCCAGAGCACAGCCAGAGATCCTGGGACCAACAGCTCCACTGCTGCAAAAACAAATATAACACTCTTTGCTTGGTACTAGGACACAGATGGGGAGGAGGGGGGAAGAGGAGAAGGGAAATGGAAGAAAGTAGAGGAGAGAGAAAAAGATATGAGAAGAAAAAAGATATGAGGAATAGGTGAAGAGTGGAAGTGCATCACAAGTGGATGCCACACATTTCTTTACACTGAGACCATTCCTTTGACTATTCCTTTTAGTTTGAGGAACATCTTGTGCTTTGTGTGAAAGCAGTTATGTGTGTGTTTAGGCGCAGTAAAAACACCATTTTAGAGCCACCTACCCTGCTCGGTCACCAGCTGCACTGCGTGATGTAGTTGTCGTAGCGGAAGATTGCGTTAGCGGAAGCCAGTAATACTGACCAGATTCCTCAGCAGGCTCCAACAGCCAAATCAACCCTTGTAAAAGCTCAGCAATAACTGTAAGCAAGTGTTTGATAAGTGATGAAATATCACGTCTGTGCAGCATGGAATATGAATTGCATGTGGCAGGTTTCTATTTATTTAGGCAAGCTTGCAGCTGTGTTTCCCTTGTGTTTATTTTAAAAAGGAACAGGCTGTAATTAAGTAAAAGAAACAACAAGCTGTTAAATTCAGGGTGCCAGCGTGCCCCTCATATGTGCATGAGGTTCTGCTCTGGGATGCAGGAGGAAATCATAAAAGGTTTTATGTAGTCACCGGGAAATCTGTCTCTTTGTGCCACTGTGTGTATTGTATGTGGATTTTCCTGAGGTTTATAATAAGGGGTGGCTTGGCTGGTGGAGGAGGGTGTGGCTCATGTGGCCACAAAATTAAAGAACATATAACAAGGGGATGAGGGGAAGAGTGAGTGGGGGAAACTGAACGACTGTGACTGTGGCTCTGTGAGTTGTTCTATCCAGCGGTGGAAAGGAAGCGCGTTTGGTAACAGCGGCATTAACAGAAAAAGATGTTTCACTGCTTGGTACCGACCTCTCCACACTCCTTTATCCCAGCATGTCAACACATTATATCACATTGCAGAACAATGAGCGCTGTAGGTTAAGGATGTGGTTTCCATGTTGCCTTTTCAGTAATTTGCAATCTTGACAGACCTCATAAAGAATGGTGATGTCTCTGTTACGACTTCCAAGATGACTCAATTTGTCCTGGAGGACCTTAAGTCCCTGAAGCCTCAGCGCTCCTTAGAAAAAGATGTTGCAGCTGAGGCCACGCACAACAAAACACACAAATCCATTTACTCCGATTGTTTTAGGATGGCAAAAATATCTAAAAAAAAAAAAAAAAAAAGAACAAAACACAACCTGCTTAGGTAGATATCAGCAGAAAATACTCATTTTTTTTCCACAAAAGAAAGACTTTATAGTCAGATAAACTGTGTCTCTGAGAGTTCCAGGCTGTTACATATCCAGTATAAATCTCTGGTCCATGATGCCCAGTGAAGCATGAGCTGGAGTTACAGTTTATGGGTGCAGAGGGCAAACATGTTTGATGGCAGCAATGAGAGACTTAGAGAGACAGAGGTCAAAAAAGCTGCATTTAGTTTACCTCTCAATGGCCTGCAGGCTGGAGAATTCACAAAAGTTTGGTTTGACCGCAAGTCTTAAATGTAAAGAGTCTTCTTCCTGTGGTTGCTGGTTCTAGTTGCACACAGGCATGAATGCAGGCTCCAAGGCATGTGTATGTGATTGTGCGCACATACACACACATGCACACACATACTGCGGTGAGTTAATGATCGTTAAGTGTGAGTAAGTTATAGCATGAAACTCTGTTGACCCTTTCCCAGGGAGCCAGCGCTGTCAGGCCCTACAGCAGTATAAATACATCACACAAACATGATGTCATCAGGAGTCGCCAGTGGGCAGGATGTTTCCAAACGTGGTAATCGCCCTACTGTGGGTAGTCACCCAGTACCCAGGAGATCAAAACCTCTTTACTCTTTATAGTACAAACATCTCCCCCCTTACTTATGCTCCATTTTTCTTCCCCTCTCTTCTTTTAGCTTACGGAAACTATGACCACTTGTTCCCAATACTGTGCTTTAAAACATCATTGGAATGAGAGCAATAGAAAGAAAGAGAGATCATTACGGAACACCGGTCAAATCTGCATGATGAGTTTCATCTGTGTTTGACTACTTTTGCCCTTTTCAAGTAGCATCACAAGAGTCTAGCTTTGGGAATCACTTGTGAGGCTACATTTAATAGTAGTAGAGGCACCGATAATTTGGCAGAAAGTTGGTTTCTCACTGCTGAAGATGGTTCTTTAACCTTCAATATTGTTTTACATCCATGAAGATTCCTTTATGTCTCTGAAAGTGGGATTAAATAACAACACAACAACAATAACAAAACAAAACAAAAAAAAAAACAATAAAATTTTGTCATTGGGCTGTTGTGGCTCAGGGGGTAGAGGGGGTCGTGCAGTAACCGAGGGGTTGGGGGTTTGAATCTTGCTCTGTACTAGTTATGTGCTGTTGTGTCCTTGGGCAAGACATCTCACCCACCACCCTCCAGTGTCACTCACACTGGAGTATATGTATGTATGTGAATGTTCAGTGGTGGTCAGATGGTCCATTTGGCGTGAATTGGCAGCCACGCTTCTGTCAGCCTGCCCCAGGGCAGCTGTGGCTACAAACATTTGCCGTGTTTCCACCACATGGAACCACCTCGACTCGGCTCAGCGCGAGAGGGTATTCTGATGTGGCACATTTGTGTCCGTGTCATCTGCTCAGAGAGTTGCTGAAAATTTGCTCGTTGTCTCGTCTGAATTTTTACATCGCCCACCAAGACTGAATCTCTTTGACCGACTATAGTGTAGTTTTGGGCTGTCATCATGTGGATTAATGCACCGCTATATTTACTGTCAACTTCTGCATCTGTTTTTTGTAAAATGGCAGGTCACAGAAAAACTGTCTGGCCAATCAGTGGTCTGCAGTGTTCAGACATCATGTTTTGATATCAGTTCCAACATTTTGGAACCTTGGCACCAAGGCGGCACTAAAAAACTAGCACCGAGTACCAGATTTCAGGTCCTTTTTTGTAATGGTAATGCAAAAAGGCCGAGCTGAATCGAGTTGAGTCGAGCCGATACCATGCAGTGGAAACACGACAATAGTCTACAACCACCAGAGTGTGAATGTGAGAGCGAATGAATAATGGATCAATAGTGTAAAGTGCTTTAGGTGCCTAGAAAAGTGCTATAGAAATCTAATCCATAATTATTATTGGCATATTGACAAATAATTTGGTCTATTTCTGGTATAAATGGTCTAAAGGTATGTGGAGTAAGGTGGAGATGGTGATGACATAATTATATCAGAAAAACTAATGGTGCAATTGCAGGGAGCAAAGCTTAAGCCGAACAGTTGAGAGAAGTGCCGGGGTGAGATCCCCCCACCCTGCTGTGCAGCGGAAGTGTGCAGGTCGGGACTGAGGGGTGTGAAGGTGCCCAACACTTGAGCTAATGCGAGCAGTCAGATCTGTCTGCTGCTGCTCCGGAGCCTGAGGTGTTAGAGAAGTGTCTTAGGTCTGCAGGCCTGGAAGTAGAAGGGGAGCAGAGGGGAGAGGAGAGGAAGGGGAAAGGGGAGAGAAATGCTGTAAAAGAATAGAAGAAGGAGGAGGAATAGGACATGAAAAAACTGAGATTTTGTGTTTTAGCGTGCACATATGAAAAGTTTCTACGGTGTGGAGCATGATAAGGAAGTTGTATGCCCGGCAGTGAGGCATAAATCTTAAGATGCTAACAGTGTTTTAACGGTAGTAAGCCTCTGGTTGCCAGGTGTGCTTTAAGTTTGGAGGATGGAGAAGTCATCATCATCATCTTGTGTTTGATGTGTGCTGCTGTGCACGTGTGTGGCCTACACAAATCAAATGATGTGGGATTACGTTGCATCATCAGCAGTTTGTTTAAAAAGCAAATTAGATGTCAGACCAAATGATAAAAGTAGCTCAGTGTGTATGTGTATACGTTGGTGTGTTTGTGCTTTGTGTGTTTGTGTGTTGATGTAGCTCTAATTATGGATTACAGAAACCCATAATGGTTGTGTTACCGTGCTGTGACGCACAAGACTGTTCACTTCACAGGCGATCGTGGCTCGTGTGTGTGTGTTTGAGTGAGTGTGTGTCCATCCCTGTGAGGAGCAGTGGCCGATCTGGTCGCCGGCTTAGCAGAACGAAGCGCTCATCTGGCATGTGAGGTTGTGTTTGTGGTGTGTGTATGTTTGTGACACAGGTGGGGTGATGGCTACTCACTTCCTCCCAGAGGAAGTCATAAATGCACCCACTTGCCTTTAACTGTGCTTCTTCCCCTCATCTAATGACTGCCATACTGCTGTAATGGCCTATAAGAGAAAGAAACTGAGAGACAAAGACAGAATCGTGGCTATAGCTAAAGCTTCACTTTGTGGGCTGCTTGAATTTTCTCTTCAATAAAACAGATGAAATGCATGCTACAAGGGGTGGAAATGGAAAGAAAAGTGAGAGAAATAGTTAGTGTGGGTGTTTCACAGCAGAAGCCAGCTGTTCTCACAAGCAAAGATAAAGAGCTTTTACAGTAAAGGGGCGGGCGGCTGCTCTGGAGGCTAAAGAACAGGTCTGGTTTTCTCCCCAGAGGGAGTGCACCTGCACTGGGCTGTTGGAGAAGGGAGAGGTCACTGGTGTGGTAAAGCACTAAGCAGGCCCTGGAGCACAAAGCTATGCAGGAGAAACCAATATGCATGAGAGGGTACCAAAAACATGGATCAGCCGAACTGTTGTTTTTGATAAAATATATAGAAGTCGCATTCCTTTTTGGAACTAGTCCCGAAGAACATCTTATCTATGTGTTTAAAGCTTCAGTTCATGACAGTTTTCTGGCACCATAGGGCAAAAATGCCATAATTACCTTTCAGTGTGTTGTAATAAGATTTCTGCATGACCACTTGACCCTGTTTACAGGCTGTAAAGAAGCTGACCTCTGATGTGAGGAGTTTCAGAGAGGCAGGGCTGGGATGCACTGATATGTTCATATATGTAAGATGGTGTAGGTGGATATTTATACAGTTGTGTTTCCAAAAGGTTTTGTTTTATATACAATTGTCTGTTTGAATCTGTGTTCATTCCAAGATAATGTGATAATGGGCTGAAACGCTTTAAAATGTACTTATTTATATATGTTGAAGATGACAGAAAAATAGAAAAAAACTCACTCAGAAAGTAAAGTAACATAAAGATTAGCTGTCAAAATGTCATTTTAACTATTGGTGTTGGTGCAGTTATTGCATTCAGGATAAGGCAGTTAGATATGGTAGCGCTATATCACTCTACGTTTTGTTCACACCTTTCTAAAGTGATACTAACAGGGTTCCCACAGGGTCTTAAGTCTTAAAAGTCTTGAATTTACAAATCTGCATTTAATACCTTAAAAAAGTCTTTAAAAGGTGTTAAATTTCATGTGGTAGGTCTTATGTTACCATAAACTTGTTGGCTGTATTGTGCTTAAATGTGTCTGTTAAATGTCCAAGCTGCAAAGAAACAAATGTTATCCTACTCAGTTCCACCCTTTCCAAGCAGACAATTTATACTAAAATTAGGAGCCAATTGTTGTGAAATTTGCAGCCCTGGTGAGAAATGACTTGGAGTAAATAAATACATTTTTCTAAATTCCAGGAATCACAAATTTTTGCCAGTATCGCCGTGAAATGGGTATTAAATTATGTTCTAAGCTTTCTTAAAAAGTCTTCAATTTAACTTATAGGAACCTGTAGGAACCCTGTCGAAACACCATCATATTATCATGTAGCCTCTTACACCCAATTCCTGTTGTGTTGCCATGGTAGCACTTGTAGCAATGTACACATGTTATCTGTCTGCATAAGGAGAAAAACATTCGCTAAAAGCTCAGCAAAACCAATTTTTGGTAAGGAAAACACAACTCATATATCAGGCACCTAAATGAGTAAATATCTAAAACAAGCTAGCAGTCCAAGACAAGTGCATGTCATGAATAATTTCATAAAACCAACAAGCCAATGCGACAAACTTTGCAGTGCTTAGCTAACTCGAAGTAGATCCAACTAGGGCTGCAACGATTACTCGGGTAACTCGAATAATTCGAGTACAAAAAATGATCAAGGCAATTTTTTGCCTCGAGGCTCCGTTTAATTGTCACGTGGCAATAAAATGCATTTATATTTTTTGTGTATCATCGCAGCAT
>JAQQZY010000027.1:14304251-14321840 GCA_030068375.1 Ostorhinchus rueppellii | reverse complement strand
GACAGGGCATATGGAACATTAAAAAAGTACGACTGTTGGATGGGAGTCACAATAAGCTTGGCGGAGGTCTGCACTCTCCGAGTGCTTTTCTAGTTTATATTATGATAAAGTTTACATCTACAAAGTTTCCTTAAAAATCTGAATAATATGAACTTGAAATGTCTGAAGAGTAAGAAGTGCAATTTTAACAATATTCTGCCTCAATTTATCTGCCAAATTTTATCATTTACACATGTGCATTACAACTATTACAAATGCACAACATATTTAGTAATGGACAGAATATTAGTAAAATTGCACTTCTCTTAAGACATTTCAGGTTGTTTATATTTGTTGAAGTTACTCACACTTCTTTTGTAAAAGGATATTTTGTTAATGTAAACATGTCTGTGATTTTTATTTTTACACTAAAGTAAAGAGAAAACTTGAAGTTGTCAGTATTTATAGTTTATTATAAAAGTATTCTATTGGTCTGACCCACTCAAGATCATATTGGTCTGTAAGTGGAACCTGAGTTGAAATTATTTTGACGCCACCAATTGTGAATTTTTTCACTCTAATTTTTGCATTTCACAAATTCATCCCATGGGCCGGATTGGACCCTTTAGTGGGCTGGATTCGGCCCCCGGGGTGCATGTTTGACACCTGTGGCCTTCGGGGACAATAAAGCAATTTAAACGTTGTATTTTTATTAAAGACATGTTTCTGTAGTTGTAATTTGTGATTGCACACGCATCTGTAGGTATATATTTGTGTGGATGTATTTGTGGGGGGTCTTTCTGGAAGTTGATGTAGAGGGAAATGTGGGAAGAGATGGGCGCTGATGAGAGACAAGGCTCTGACCCCTGGGATGTCCTGCTGAGACATGAGAGGTGCAGGGTCAAGGGGGGCATGTCTTGGGGATCTAGACGGGTGGGGTGAGTGGGTATTGAGGCTTGGACATGGGGATGAGAGAGGAGGGGATAGAGATGGGGTACACTGATCATGGAGCCCCCAGCTCATGAGAACCAGATGAAGGGCAGACTGGATGACTCTCTGGGGCTATGAGAGGAAGAGAGGGAGAAGAAAGGGGCTCATAAAGCTGTCAGAATCCGCCTGCATCTCTCTATCATGCCTCTGTGTGCACCAGATGCATTTCTCCCAGTCATCATGAACATTTCCATCATAGACCAACATGTGTACTCCATATACAGACATGTTTAATCTGGGACTGACCCGGGGTCTGACAAGTTTTGTCAGCTTCTTGCTAACAAGTGATGATAATGGACTGTGGCGTAACTATAACTTATATACTTTATATTACTGCCGCAAACATATATTTTGTTTATAACATGTTTCCCAATGCACACATAAACCTTTATGTGAACTGTGTGGATCTGTATTCCTGCCAGGAGGTTAAACACCAAGGCTGATGGAACTCATTCCCTGCAGCTGATCTGTCTGATCCCATTTTTCATGTACAATAATTTCAGTGTTTGTGTTTTGTAGTGGAACACGACAGGGAATTCCTGCCAGTGCGGCGGCATCATCGAGAGTTTAGATTTGACCTATCACGGATCCCGGAGGGTGAAGCGGTCACTGCAGCAGAGTTTCGGATTTATAAAGACTTCATCCACGAACGATATGATAATGAGACCTTCCGCATCAGTGTCTACCAGGTACTGGAGGAACACTCTGACAGGTGGGTGGAGATATCATGGATTTGTACTGTTAGATTATGTTTGCATGTTGTTAGGAGGTTATGTTTTTGCCAGTGTTTGTCTGTTTATGTTCAAAATAACTTGAAAAGTTCTGAATGGATTTGAATGAGATTTTCAGGAAATATTAGAAATGGGACAAGGATCATAGTCTGGATCCAGGAATTTTTTAAAGGATTCTATAACATTGCGAGATAGGACCATTTTCGGCATTTGTGCATAGAACTGCACAAAGAATGGTCAGGGCACTTGGGAAAAAAATACAGGACATGTTTCCAAAAGGTTCTACAAGATATCAAAGACTGATCCGGATAATTGAATAATTACCTCTGTCAAGGAGGTTCTGTTTTTTACCGGCGTTTATCTGTTTGTTTGTTTGTTTGTTTGTTCGTTTATGTTCAAAATAATTTGAAAAGTTCTGAACAGATTTGGATGAAATGTTCAGGAATTGTTAGAAATGGGACGAGGAACAAGTGTTAAAATTTTGGGGGTGATCCGGATCACCATCTGGATCCAGGAATTTTTTAAAGCTTTCTTTATGATTGGGAGATAGGGCATGGTGGCACTGATTTGCATATGAGGTCATTCAGCGCCACCTCGAGGAGGAAAGTACAAACACTACCTTGGCGGAGGTCTGTGCTCTCTGAGTGCTTTTCTAGTTTGCTTAGTTTTTTGTTAACCTAGAAAGCTACCAGTTTCTAATTTGGTTATTTAGCTATTCACATGAAATCAAACTAAAATCTGACACCGAACATTTAATCGATATATTATTATAAGATCAAGTGCTTTATCCAAATGGCCTGAGCTCTATTCTGATGAAAGGGGTAAAATATGTCTTGGCGTACACATCATATTCTCCAGATGGAATCATGTGTTTTGGTGCAGGTTCAAACAAACAAATTAAAAAAAAAAAAAAAAAACACGTCACCATCATCATTTTTCTATTTTTTTTCTGGAGGAGTGAAATTATATAAAATCATGACTCATTCATATTATCTGCACTACTGCCAACTGTGTTTTTCATTAATACATTTCATCATTGTGATTATTTATGTAACAGATTTTCTTTGTAATTTGGCATTTTGACTGTAAATATATAATCTGTTGTTAAAACTCATACCTGAATAGAGGTGATCTGGCAGCTTCACTAAGCAGGACAGGACTTTGCTCCACCTTCTCTGTGCTGCTAATCTGGGCCATCCAGAAGGTGTATATAACTCAGAAACAGCCCATGTCCTGCTCCCCCTGAACTCTCCTAAAGGTTTCTGTTGTCCAAAGGGAACAACAAAGTCATTTATTCCTTTGCCAGAGACAGGCCTGGGTACATGAATGAACCAGGGCGCTCTGACACACTATCTGCCCAGTTAGAAAATAGGTCGGGATACATGAATGGCCGCATGAAGAACAAGGGATTTTAGTCTCTAATGGTGAAAGAGCAGAAAATCCAGAGTTCATTTCTAGACAATAGGACCATCTTGGATACGTTCTATTTCACGTGCTACTTTTCACACAGTTTGTTCCTGTTTTGCAGCTGTGTTTTTTTCTCCCACTTGATTTTTTTTTTTTTTTTTTTCCCTGATTTTCTGGCTCTCCCACAAAATTCCAGCCAGTGATGGACTGTGTGTAGTGTATGAAAGGACCGGTCGTTTATAAAGCCATTATTGTCAATTAAGAAAATGAAGTGTTCCCCTGGGCCTCACCATCTGGAGCCCTCCTCCCTCCCTCCCCACCCCTCTCTCTTGCTTTATCTCCCTCTCGCTGTGTTTCACTCCGTCACACTCCTCTGGCTCCCTCTCCCCACTCCCACACTTCGCTGGGCGCTTCGGTCCTTTAGCTTTACACCATGGCATGAGGGTTCAGTCCCTTTTTTCTAATTGTGCATTTAATTCCTGATGATTTATGTTATATGATGTCTGTTTTCAAGTGCATCCGTTGTTGTCTGTGTGACATCCAGGGAATCCGATCTTTTTCTGCTGGACTCTCGTGTGATCTGGGCAGCAGAAGAGGGCTGGTTGGTGTTTGATGTAACAGCCACCAGTAACCACTGGGTCCTGAACCCTGGCAGGAATCTGGGTCTACAGCTGGCCCTGGAGAGTACAAATGGTGAGTGTTTCTTAGATGAGTGCACATCGGTGCATTTAGGAAACACAGGTATTTTCAGGTGCCACTTAGGGTTAGACAGACTGCCAAGGATGAAGACATTACAACTTTAGACAAGACAAGAATAGACAAGAGTAAAACAGGAAATAAAATAATGGGAAGTCTTGTGAAAGTGGCCATGAAGCTAAACCCACACCCCTCTTGAAACAAAATTTACAAAGTGGCTACTGACACAGTACAGTGGCATGAAATATGGTTTGCCTATTACCACAGAGCAAATCAGTGCCCTCGTTATACCATGTCTAGACCAGCAGCTTGTTTCAGCCTGAAAACTTCCAAGGCAATCAGATAGCAAATGGATCAGTGGAGATTTAGCTCACTTAATAACGCATCAGACAGGAACACATGAGATCTGGGTTCAATTCCCATTTGTTTTTCCTGAAGATTTTCAAATGGGAATTGAACCCAGGTACGGAAAAGGTACGGCGCCAAGGGTTCAGGTAGGTAAATCTGACTTTGATATAAACTAGCCACTGGGACAACGTTCATAGCGCAGAATTTGGACCACAGAACTCACTACGTTGAACTGACACAGAACTGAGAAGTCACACCGCACACTGCTGTATCTAACATGAAGCTCCACCCACCTTCTCCAGCCTGCAGAACAAACAACACCATAAAACAACATATAGGGTATTTAGGACAATCATTCCTATTCTATACTATATGCTATCACTAATTTGTCATTTTTTTCCATCAATTGTCACAGTACTGTGGTAGCAAAATGCACAAAAGAATGCACTGAACTTAACACCATATATCACCACAGTGCTGTGGCAACAAGAGGCTAATGAGTTCACAGAACAGTATCCATGATTGGCTTCAGTACAAATGCTAATATTTGATTGACTCTGTGGCAATAGACAAACGAAAAATTGTGTTTTTGTGTCTAATTTACTTAAAAAAAAAAAAAGATGTGTAGCTGCACATTTAGTAACACAAACTCAATCAAAACATAATTACCACTGTACAAATCAGGCCAAACTCCTCTTGGATGTTCAGCAAACAAAGAGCTGAATTGTAATACGTCAGCTATCCGCCCTGATCATGGATGTTAAAAGCTAAAGAACCAGTTTCCTTTGTGTAAATACAGCAAAGATAAATCAAACCGTGCCTCTCAATTCGGCATCAGTCATTTATCACCATCATCATCATCCATCATACCCACAGCCTCATTAGCAGACGAGCAGAAAATACACGACATTATCCTAAGGATAAAATCTCAGCTGGAGGTTTGGATGTTCGTCATAGGCAAACATAATCAGCTGAGTCTGCAGAGAACAAGATAGTGTTTGAGAATATTATCTCTCGCTGAATGGCAGGATGTTCCATGATGAAGAAAACAGTCAGTGTCTTACTTTCATGCTGAGGAGGTTATGTGTGGGTTTGTGTATGTGTTGGATTGAGTCTGAAGGGTTACAGTTGAGCATGTATAGACAGGCGCATGGGATGTCCCGTCGCCAGAGGCAACCAGAAGCCTTGATTTATCACCAAACGGCGATCACACACACACACGCACACAAACACACATTCCTCTATGGATAGCCATGTACATCCACTGTGGACTGTGGCGTGTGCAAATACACCTACGCAAACAAATACAGGAACTTTGATGTTCAGCTCTACATTTGTTCTTGGTATTATAGAGTTTAACCCTTTAATAACTCACATTACTGTAACTCTTGAACTGTTTGCACTGTCCACAAAATGCAAATGAAATTGGAAAACTGAGATCCTGAGCTTTTTCTGACACTATATAACACTTTACAGCAGTAATGTGGAGCTCTGTTACAAATAGACAGGAACTGTTTCAGAGACTTCCACACAGGCTAAAAAAAAAATGAAGCCATAATAAGGATATTGAATGTTCAAGACCACAAAGTTTGTTGGAACAGATGTAAAATAGTTGAAAGTTTATTTTTGCAATCTCAAAATCTCTTTGGTTATGGACATTTACAGTTGCTTCATTTCTTTTTTTTTTACTAATACACACTGGTTTGAGTGTGCATTGTTTATGTCAGAAAGATTGTGTCTTCATGTTGAAAGTGTTTTATTATTTTTGCCTAACTATATGTTTTTATCTATCTCTCCTTGTGTAAAGCACAACATAACATGCTGTTTTAAAAAGTACTATATAAATAAAATGTTACTTACTTACTTACTTACTTTAAGCATTTCTTATTTATAATAATGACAATTAGTGTCCAGATATTGAAAGTTAAGTTCTTCCTTAAAACAAAAGTCCAAAAGAATTGGCAAAAAAAGACATGTTGTGGGACTTTTATTGCAAAGAAACCACGAAGACACCTACTGTAGGCAACCTGTTATAATGGTAGTCTTAAAAGGGTTAAAAAGAGATGGGAAAAAAGGAAAAGAATTCACAGAGGAAAAGTATCACACATGTGCAAGTTCAACTCTAAACAAGTGCATACCATAAAGAGATATGTGTATTGTTTTTCCACTTTACACACTAGTATGAATGAATAAAATGAACATTCCAACACCTGTTTGACTGCACTCTCTGTCTCCCTCTGAAGGAGAAAGTATCAATCCTCGTGTGGCGGGACTGATTGGCCGCAGTGGGCCTCAGAATAAACAGCCCTTCATGGTGGCCTTCTTCAAAGCCACTGAGGTGCACCTGCGCAGCATTCGCTCAGCAGCCGGGGGGACCAAACAACGTAACCCCAACCGCTCCAAAGGGGCGAAGAGCCAAGAAGCACTGAGAGTGGCCAACGTTGCAGGTAAAGACCCAAAGCGTGTGTGTGTGTGTTGTGTAGAAAGTCAGCGGTGATGTTTCCTGTTGTGCTGGGCTGACTCCTGGTTTAATTTGGCTTTTGTTGGCTCAATGAAGAATCCGTGGAATGGGACACAGATGATTTTTACTTCTGGGTCTGTATGAGAAATCTCCCCATTTCCATAAAACAGGAAGATGCATCCAGTATGTGTCGACATGGACACACACACACACACACGCACCCAGGAATGCATACTGCCTTCAATCCATGCAGGACAAACAATAAATTGACATTGGAATTTATGTGATTCTCAAACAATAAAACATGCGATGGATATCAGTGTCTTTGTTTTGGAGGTGTGAGGGTTGTGTTTATGTGAAGTGCTGAAACACTAGACTGTAATGCTGGAGCTTCAAATATCCCTCCGCTGTCTTTGTTTATTTACCCAAGCATTACAGAGCAGTCGGGGCCAAGTTCCCTGCATGGAGGTAAAGCAGCACAGGCTTTTATGGCAGAACACATCTGCGGTGTGCTGTGGGGCAAGCAGGGCCACAACACATGGGCCAAATGGGCCTGTTTGGAACTTTGGATACCAGTGGTCTTTAACTGGATGATGAGAACCAGTCGCTCATGATCCTTTCCAATGTGAACCACTTTCAAGCACTAATGTACCACAGAGCCCCAGAGGTCAGCAGAAGAAGAAGAGAAAGAGATACCATTAGATCAAAAACAGTCTCCTTGAAAACATAAAGAGGAGGAAAAGTAATAGAAAGATGAGTGAAAGCAGAGGAGGGAGACTTTTAGTTATGAAAAATGTGGTGAGCGTGCTCTGTGTGCACATCTGTTTCACTCAGTGGAAACTCCAAGCCCAGCAGAGTGACCTCTAAGCAGGGTGGCCCACTCATTTGAAACAATTACCCAACTACTGCTGTATCTGGAGGTGATTTCCTTCAGCCGTTGTTTACATGTTCATGTTTTGTGTGAGGATCCTATAGTTAGGCCCTGTTTAGGTCTGCTCCTTATCATCTCGGCCTAACTGGGGTCTGACTGAAGTAAACAGTTACTGTTGTTGCTGACTGGGATAATAGCGCATGTAATACAGAATCACTCTGTCTGTCTTTCTCCATCGTTCTCTCAGAAAACAGCAGCACTGATCAGAAGCAGGCCTGTAAGAAGCACGAGCTCTACGTCAGTTTCAGAGACCTGGGGTGGCAGGTACGGAAATCCATCCTCGCGGCACATGATTCACTTCATATGATTTTGCTAAAAATATATCTAGGCCCTAATGTCAGTTTGTTCCTCTTTGGGCTTTTCTGTGAGATATGAGGAACACAGTTAATGCTGTTTTGCAATAGTTTTTGATTTTTTTTTTTAGCTTTTCAGTCTGGATTTGGATGGCACTTTATGTTTTAGTTAGTTTCACATGTACACAATTCAGTCAAAAAACAGTTGAATGGTTAGTTTTAGCTTTTAGGCAAATGTGAGGAACACCTTAATTTATAGATGCTGAAGAAAGTATGACTACATGACATTAAATAAGCAATTGTTATATATATATATTCTGTAAAGGCATTTGTATTATACATCATATACTGCAACTGCAAATTTTAATTAACTTTATAAAAGTGGAAGTTTAAATAACCCAAAATGCAAAAATTATTGATTTATCCTGCAGTTTATTTAATTTAAAATTATGTTGCATTGTTTTTTTTCCCATTTAATTTCTATTTAATTAATTTATTTTATTTTGTTTTTGTCTCAGTTCTTTTTTTTTTACTGCTACCTTTATTTTTACATTGCAGTTAGTTTTACAAGTACACAATTCAGTCAAAAAACAGTTTAATGGTTAGTTTTAGCTTTTAGGCAAATGTGAGGAACACCTTAATTTATAGATGCTGAAGAAAGTATGACTACATGACATTAAATAAGCAATTGTTATATATATATATTCTGTAAAGGCATTTGTATTATACATCATATACTGCAACTGCAAATTTTAATTAACTTTATAAAAGTGGAAGTTTAAATAACCCAAAATGCAAAAATTATTGATTTATCCTGCAGTTTATTTAATTTAAAATTATGTTGCATTGTTTTTTTTCCCATTTAATTTCTATTTAATTAATTTATTTTATTTTATTTTGTTTTTGTCTCAGTTCTTTTTTTTTTTTTTACTGCTACCTTTATTTTTACATTGCAGTTAGTTTTACAAGTACACAATTCAGTCAAAATACATTTTTGGTGTTTTAGTACTACAGCAATTGTGAGGAACACCTTAATTTATAGACGCTGAAAAACATCTGACTACATGACATTAAATATAATTTCTAAAGCAATTATTATGTATTGTGTACAACCATTTTTATTATACACCGTATATTGCAACTGCAAATTTTAATGAACAAAAGCTTCCAAATGTTGAACTTTAAATAGCCCAAAACACATAAAAATGATTAAAAATTATTTTACATTGTTTATTTCATTTAATTTCTATTTATTTTTTTACATTTTGTTTTTAATCTCACTTTTTCTACCTTGATTTTTACAATGAAAACACTTGTACTGTACATGGACAATAAAATAATTCTGGTCTTTAGTTTACACCCGTTATAATAATAATAATAATAATAATAATAATAATAATAATAATAATAATAATAATAATAATAATAATAATAATAATAATAAAAACCCTGGTAGTAAAAGTGACAATGTGCAGTTTTACACCTTACTCTTCTTTTAATAACTCAAAAAAACCTCCATCAACAAGACTAAAGTAAGATAATAATCATTTGTAATACATTTTAGTAGCAATGTTAATCTTTTAAAATGTATATTAAATCCTATTTTTATTATTATATTTGTGTTGGAATGCAGTGAAATCCAACTTTCGCCTTATTTTGTTGTTGCTAAATGTCCTAAACGGTCGCCGTTCTTAAAGACGACATTAAACTGGAGGCTTTTGGTGTGTTTTTCTGTCAGGACTGGATCATTGCTCCGGAGGGATACGCAGCGTACTATTGTGAGGGAGAGTGTGCCTTCCCATTGAACTCCTACATGAACGCCACAAACCATGCTATTGTGCAAACCCTTGTGAGTAACCATCAAAGTAGGGAAGACAAACCCAGCAGTCATGTTAAGAGTCTAATCATCCCGTCATCTGTCAAGACAATACAGCCACTGTTCAAACTACTGTCTTTAATGATCACAAACAGCTGCAGCCTCTACTGTACGATGGTGATTTGTCACTAATGATTTATTTAATCTGAACTCTAATGCTGATCGCTCCCTGTTGTTTTCCTCTTCTACTCAGGTTCATTTCATTAACCCAGAGACGGTTCCTAAACCTTGCTGTGCCCCCACGCAGCTCCACGCCATCTCCGTGCTCTACTTTGACGACAGCTCCAATGTCATTCTCAAGAAATACCGCAACATGGTGGTCAGAGCCTGTGGCTGCCACTAGACTGTCAGAATCATCGCAATGGAGACAACACAATCTAGAAGAGAGCGCTAATGCGGGCTGTCAGGCACCACTTTGGGCTTGGCCTCGGAAACCTAGAGAAAGATTTACAGAAAATAGAGCGTCGAAGAGTGGCGCTCTGATTTTGTTTCAAGATTTGTCCAGAACGCGTCTTTAAACGTTAAAGACTGAACAGGAATTTCAATCCGTTTTAGATTCCTCTCAAACACACACGCACAAACAAACACAAACCTGCACACACACACTCACGTTTGTGCTTTCTACTGTGCATACCAGACATTTAAAGCAGTGATTGTACTGTATATTCACTCACAATCGACAATCTTTTGTTTATTTCAGTAATTGTAATTGTAGTTCATCCTTTTACTGTAGATTATATTATATTATATATATATAAATATATATTTTTATGACTGACAGACCAGGATGGAAGTTCTGAGTTTATGAACTTTTCTATGTACAATACTGTGTAAATAATTTTTCAAACAAAACAAGATGTGTATTTATTTCCTGGAATGTCACTGGTGGTTTCTCTTCGATGTAATGCTGCCTGTTTTCTTTCATATAATAGTACACACAAAACTCTGAGGAGACGAAAAAATAGAAAAGTACTCTGACATGAGCGTTGAGTTTAAAGTCATTGCTCCTCTTCGTCTCGTCGCACTGGCAGCGGGAAGCAATTTATGACAAGTTGGACCTGTGGAAACGTCTCCAAATTTCATTAGTCGAAGCTGTTACATAAACCTGGGGCACATTTTCATGACATCAATAAAGTGAACTGTCAGAGTCAGAGAGAACGCCTTTGTACCTAGTATCGTGTTCTGTGTACTAGACATTTTCATGTTTATATTCCTCCTGCTGTAAAACCATCTGTCATATTTAAAAAGATTTATTTATTGAGAGCTGGCTGAGCTGTTCTACAGCGTGCCCGATGTCTCAACCGGGTTTTACTGCTGAACTGGTACAACAATAAACTGGGAGACAAGCAACAACAACCACCTTGAAATGTTGTGTTTAATCTGGAGAAGGAGCAGAATTAAATTGTCAAGTTGAAGGAGGGTGTTTGCAGAAGCATTATCTTGCACATTCCTGTATAAATATTAGCTTGGACTCGAGCTACATCTTTTAACCCATGACCTGAGGTTTGTACGTCTGCGTTCGCCTCCGAAAGCAAACACACAACTTTTATTCTTTATCCTTGCACCGTCCAGTAGATGTGGGTTCTGTTTGTTTTTAATGCTGTGGGTGGGTGAGAATAGATGATTTGGAGACAATCGGATGAGTTATATGAATGATTTGCTGATGCGCCGACTACAATTACACGCCTAAAGCCTACACTGCACTTGGTGGTGGACTGAGGATAAATGTTAGCAACGTGTGTGGGCGGTGCTTTGGGATTTTCTGAAAATATTTTAACATTTCAACCAAAAATAAAAATGCAACAGGCTTATCCGAATTGTGTCTAAATCTTTATTTTTCATGGCTTTGGTGAAAACTGAATCAAATCTATAGTTATTTGAGAGCTAGCAGGTTTTGGTCTTATTTAAATTAACTCATAATAATAATAATAATAATAATAATAATAATAATAAAAAGAAGCATTTTAAGAGGATATTTAGCTCACATCACTGTAGGAAAAATAGACAGTGTTTAGTTAGAATCTTCAACAAAACTTCACTTATTTTACCTCTTAAATTTTAACTGTTAAGCTTTGTTTTGTTTTTTGTTTGTTTGTTTTTTTCTGCTGTCCTGTGGTCATACAATGAAGTTTCAAGAATATTGGTTTCTAATATCTGCCCTTTTACTGAAAATCTGCTCTGGTGACTGCCACTGAAAAGCTGACATATCCTCCTAAGACCCAGCAATGTTTTTTTTTTTTCTCTGTAGGGGACAAAAATTAGACAGTTTTACTTAAAAAAACAAAACAAAACAAAAAACTCAGAAAGGACATTCTATAAATAAATAAATACAAAAAAATGTTGCAATATGCAGTTTCCAATCAAGATAATTGTTTAATTTAAAAAAAAAAAAAAAAAAAAAAAGCTTGAACTTTCCCTGAGTCTCAGGAGGATTTGTATTTTTTTTTCCTTCACCAGTGCTCTTTAAACCCCTTTATAATGATCACACTGCCCTCTGCTGGTCAAATATTAAACTGTTCTGTACTTACTTTTGTACTTTGACCTGTTATTTTTATTTTTATTTTATTACGCCACTTCTTTTATATCTTCACGTTCATCCTCTCTGTTTTCAGTATCTTTATATCTTGAGCAAAGCCATAAAAACACTGTTCAGATCATAAAACAAAGGAAGAGGGGGAGGAGCTCCATTTCACCCACGTGCTTTCATTTTCACACGAAGTCTTCGGCATGACTCAAATATGTAATGTGTGTATTGTGTGCATATTGTCTACAGGTGATAACTCCTGTTCCTTTCCTTCTCTCCGCATGAGTACACACGTGTTGGGCCAAAAAAAAAAATGGCTCAGCTTTATAGTTATTGCGCATTCAGTTCATTTTAAACAGAATCCTGAATATTGTGTGCGCTTATATTGTCCAATTTATTATTATTTTTTTAATGTTACTTCCTAATTTGAGCTTTTCTTTCTTTCTTTTTCAAAATTAGGATAAATGTTTAAGAGTTTTGCTTTACATTGATGACAGTTTAAAGGCTTCTTATGTTTTCTTGGATTAACATTTGTGCGTAAATGCATCCATTTTCTGCAAATATTTGCCCACGTGAAGCCTTTAACGTATGTTTAACTCATTGGCCAGCTTGTTCTCTACATTTCTCTTACACCACTGCTTTTGTAAGTGTGTAAATGCTTTGAGCAGCTCAGCAATCATGAGGAAACCGAAAGCATGAGAGGAGGCGCAAACTTTCGCTTTCGCTTCCAAGAGCGCATTAACTTTTAGTTACGACTTCTGCATTTAAGTATAAGAGGTGAGAACTCGCTGTCTTGAAAACTTGTGAAAAACTCTTCCAAGGCTGTATTATCATAACATAACTGTGGATCCTGACAAGAAGCAGAATTAAAACACAGATTCGTTTTCCGTTTGCCAGGTGGGAGCGCGGTTTAACTCACTTTTACGCATGGTTCTCTGATGTGTGTAAGTAAACGGTTGTTCCTGTGAGAAACAGTATGTGCTGAAGATGGAAGAAGGGACGAAAATGCACCTGAAAGAATGGCTGATAGCACAGATAGAAAGTGAACAATATGAGGGTCTTTGCTGGGAGGATGAGGACAAAACTATGTTCAGGATTCCCTGGAAACACGCAGCCAAAAAGGACTACAAACAGACGGAGGATGCAGCTCTTTTCAAGGTTAACGCTTTTAATCTGCACTTAATATACATATGAAAGTATACAATACATAAAAGAATACATGATGGGTTGAAATATAAAGAAAACAGACGTTATATTTGTATTAATCCTGAAGATGATTGATTTCACCGCTTTGTAATTGACCAAAAATAATCATTTAATAATAAAGCACTTAAAATTACTATCATAGAAGGTATAGGTCATTTACAAAGCATGTACTGTGTTTCATACAAACACTGATAAGCCTACTTTACACTAGAAAGTGCTGGGTCATGTAGTTTTTTCTATTTTATTTATTTATTTTTATTCTTCTTTTTTTATTTATTTGTCTAATTTTACGTGTTAAGAATGAGCAGTGAATGTTTAACACTTATCAACTGTGAGGATAGAATAAAAAAAAAAAAGTTAAACAGGGTCCAAAGATCACATTTTCCCTCTCGGATATAAGACACGACATACTCAGCTTTTTTCTTTTTTTTCTCCTTAGTGTTGTCATTGTAAGATACGGGCCTATATAACAGACAGGCTCTAATATTGTATACAATTCTACTTCTATTGTCACTTTTTTTTATTCAAACTCCAACCATAGTTAAAGCATAATAACTGATCTGAAAGATTACAGCAAAAACTGGACTAAATATAGTGTTAATACATTAAAATCAGTTAAATTTATGAGATTCAGTTAAGCTCTTCGAATTTACAGGCAAAAATTTAAGGTGTGAGTGAGCAAAACAACAAAAGAAGCAGATTTGTCTTGTATTATTTTATTTATTCATTTATTTTTAAAGAAGAAATACGTTTAGAAAAGGGAAATTCTAGTGTCAGAGCACCATTTACAGTAAAGTTACCACATTCAGATCAGGAAAAATAGTCATAACATTTGAGGAATATAAAATAAAAAAAGAAAATTAAGACAAAAATATGAATATGAATAGTGATGATCAGATCTACATATCCACAGATAAAGACGTAACTAAGTGGACATAGTATGTTTATTCACATTTTGCTCAGGTTTCTGATCTGTCGGTCTTTATGTTCAGGCATGGGCTGTTTACAAGGGAAAGTTCAGAGAGGGGAGGGATAAAGCTGATCCGACCATGTGGAAAACCCGTCTCCGCTGTGCACTCAACAAAAGCACAGATTTCCAGGAGGTCCCTGAACGCAACCAGCTGGACATCACTGAGCCATATAAGGTTTATCGTATCCAGCAAGACAATGGTCAGTGCACACCAACAGGTAAAAACAAACAGAAGGTTTATTTTATGTTTATATTGTGTTCATTTTAACTTCTATGACGTGACAAAAGTTGGTTGAATAAGCAACAAACTGAAAAAATAATTGAACAAAACATTGAGCTTAGTGTTATTCCTTCTCCTCAGATTCCCTGCAGCCAAAGGATCAAGTGATCACCCTGAGTAAGATGTCTGCAAAGACCCCCAGTTCTCTGGACACGCCGGTTAGATTTGAGTCCTTCTTAACTTATAAAAAAAAGAAAACATTGAAAGGTTTCCTCTTTGTCATTGAGAAAGTGCAGTTTGACAAAGTGTTAATCCTGCTGAACTCAGTCAGAATGTGGAAGTGACCTTTACCAAACTGTACGCACAGTTTCAGTTTGTAAGGTTTTTTTAAATTAGATTTTATATTTCTATATTACTTTTTTTATTAGCTTAATACAGTGGTTGTCAATCTTTTTCTGCTGGCCCCTCCCCCTTTTTGGGGGATGAAAAATCTCCACCCCCCCCTCAACCCCAACAACTATGTAACAGTAGTGCTGTTATAACTTTTAAAGAAATGTTAATATTGTAACAATACTTCTTTGATTTTTCTTGAATAGTTAGTTGTTCAACTGACCCCTTTCATGCATAGTGGTCACTCCAGTGGACAGCTGTTCACATGTGTTCTCCTGTATATTTATGGATTTTATTATTTTACTTCCATATCAGCCAGCGCAGTGGAGGCTGGTGCATCATCCCAAACACTAATGTGACTTTGGTGTCCGAGATACAGAGCGGCCCAAGCCTCCACTGGACCCTAAGTAAAATTGGATTTTGGGGCCCTCTGTCGTTTTTTTTTTTTGGTTTTTTTTTTACTTTTATTTGCATTTTTTCTCCTCTTCCTCTTTCTTTTTTCAGCCCTAGAAGTGTACGTCCTTTTTTGTGACATTGTTTTGATTGGAAGTATTCACACGATATCAGAAAAAACTGCCTTTGTTTTTTTGTTTGGTTTTTTTTGTTAACCTTGCGATATATATATTGCGAAATGAAAAAAAAAATACTCAGGATATAATAGCTGTGTGGTGCCGATGTAAATGGTCAAACAAATTAGTAGTATTTCCTGTCATTGTGGGAACAGGTACAAGCAGAGCCGACCCAAGCCTCAGCTGGGCTCTAAGTAAAATGGGATTTGGGGCCCTCTATTGAATTTTTTTCATTTTATTTGCATTTTTTCTCCTCTTCCTCTTTCTTCCTCTTTCTTTTTTCAGCCCAGAAGTGTACGTCCTTTTTTGTGACATTGTTTTGATTAGAAGTACTTATAAGTTGGATGCTTAGTATGCAGTACATGGCAGGAGGAACACATTCTGGTGCAGCAGAGTTTTCTCATTTAAACAGGCAGGAAGAATCACTAGGCCTACATCAACAGCACCAGAGAAGAGTGGGTTTTTGTACAATAGTAGAATTTTGATCATAAATGCATGCATGCATGCATGCAAAAAGAAAAAAAAAATCTATTTTTTTAATTGCTCAATTGCTCTTGGGGGCCCTAAGCAGGTGCTGAGCTCGCCTATGCCTTGGGCCGGCTCTGCCTAGATAAACCGGATCTGTAGTGACATGCTTGAGTGTAAAAAAAAAAAAAAAAAAAGCAGTTTTTTTCTTTGGTTTTTTTTTCACAATGTAACATACCTGCATGGAGATAATATGCTTGAGTGTAAAAAAAAAAAAAGCCGTTTTTTTTTTTTTGTGTATATTATCTCCATGCAGGTATGTTAAATTGTGAGAACACATCAGATTAGCAGCAGTAAAGATATTTTTATTTAATTCTTTTCACGTCGTATATCAGTAAATACATGTTTCTTTGCTTGTAATATTAAACGCATGGTTTTGTAACAGTAAATAGGTTATTAAAAAATCAATCACATTGCTTTTCTGTCCATTCCCAAAAAGGAAAAAAATGAAATAAATAACACTCGGGAAAAAAAAAAATCTTGATTAAGGTTGTCCTAATTCATGCATGAAAGGGTTAAACATAACTTTATAATTTTTTTTTCTTGAATAATACAAATAAATTCAATAAGACTGCTCCAAGACAATATTTTTCCAAATAAAAACAGGAAATGTGCACTTATCTTACAGCCATGACAATAAAGTTATTTTTTTTAGAACAACAAATAAATTTTGGTAACAAAGATGAACATTTGAACAATATCAGTGGCTCAAATGAGCCTGTTTACAGACACATCAGAACATTAAAGTGTAAACACAAACACAAACAGTTCATATTTTTTTTTTCTACTGTCCGTTTTCCAAACCTAAACCCTTTGTCTAGTTACAGATCACCATGACAGTAGGTTGGTTTGTTGTACGTCCCTAAAATGAGTCCAGGGTCCTCCAACGCTAAAACATGAGTTCCACCTGCGACGTGATCTAACCTGAAGAAAACATGGCCTTTAAACCCATTCCACACACGCGCTATCAAGGATAGAAGAACTGACAGTGTTTAGGACGGAGAATAAAATGATGAATTCTGTCTCTATCACATGGTTTTGTTCTTTCCTTTACAGAGTCAAAAGGAATCAAATAAAACAGTTGTTGATGATGACGACGATGATGATGGTGATGATGAAGATGAAGAAAAAACACTGACTAGTAAGGGTAAAACATTTATTAATTTATTGCAAATTCTGAACCCTGACGCTTCATCCCGCTGTGGGTACGAGTTGAAGATGTTTGATGAGTGTCATTGAACTCCTTTGTCCTGCTGTAGATGAGCTGATGAGGGAACACATGTACTGTGAGTTCACCGGAAAGAAACCTCCAAATAAGGTCGTGTCTCCTTTCATCTGCTTCAGCTCTGCACATCCAATAACAGGTAAACAGCACAAGTTTAGTTTGGGGGAGGGGGTCACTATCTATCTATCTATCTATCTATCTATCTATCTATCTATCTATCTATCTATCTATCTATCTATCTATCTATC
>JAQQZY010000027.1:14291114-14301477 GCA_030068375.1 Ostorhinchus rueppellii | reverse complement strand
AATTCATAGAAGAAAATGTAAAGTAACTGCACTATATTAACATGTTCCTATTCTTGTTGCTGTCCACTATGAAGTGATAAATATTAATCGCTGAAGAACAGCTTAACCAGTTCAACATTATGATACATTTATGTTAAAACACATTTTCTGTAATTGTGTTAATCCCATGAACAGTGTATATTTTGAATGATTATTTAAGTGTGCAGTATCTTTAATGTGCAGGGAATAAATTGACACCTTAAATTAAATCTATAAAGCTTTTTTCTTTTATTTCTAGCGAACATCATATTAACAGATTCACAATTTTAAAAATATACATTTTTGTAGCTATAACATTTAAAAAGAAAATCAACAGGTAAGGTTTTGTTTTTAAAAATAAAAAAAACAAACACAAAAACTAAAGTGAGAGAGTGTGCTGAATCAGAGGAGATACCCGTATCTGAGTTTAAAATACTTTCATCAATTTCCCTGCCTTCAAACATATACAGTACGTAAAAAAATGAGATGGGAACAGAAGCCTACAGTACACAGGGGTCAAGAGTATTCACAAAGCATCATGTTCCAACGTGTTATTAGCACCATTACTCTTAAGCCACTGCACTTTTTTCTTCTTCCATCATTGAGTTTTTAATGGAAAAACACCATGAGTGTCGAGGCGATGTGACACAGACCTGTCTGTGTGGGTGGGATTGTCTGTTACGCAGTTTTCATTAGTGTTCTCCCTTTCTCAGAGATAATGTTAAGAACATATTGGAGGGTAATGCCTTGACGAACAATTGTTTGAAATGACTCCCAGTGATGAGAATAAAAAAGGCGAGGAGTTGCTCATACATTCACCTTGCCTGCCCAGGCCGACACATAAACATCGGCTCAGAAGCAAGAAAATTAAAAAAACAAAAATGCATTGCAAAATTGACAGAGATTGCATTAAATCTGTTTAGCATATTTACTGTATATAACATCTGTAATGTAATATATATATAGTCAATTTTTGTTCATATATATATCTGCACTTCTTCAATAGCGTTTACTTTCATAACACTGATTGAAAATCAATACCCTGCAGAAAACACTGTCGTTAAGTAGGTGTGTGGGACAACCATTACAAAACAGAGTGAACACAGACAAGTGCTTGATTGTCTCACTAAATGTTTTCAGTGTGTCTCTAAGGAGCCATCGAGAGATCTTTCAGCTGCTGCTCCTTTCAGGGCTGTGCTAAGTAAAGTTGAGGAAAGGAAAGGAAAGGAAAGGAAAGGAAAGGAAAGGAAAGGAAAGGAAAAGGGAACAGTGAGGGCAAGATTAGAGTGGGCTAAGTTAATCTTTTGGGCAGCTTTGCACCCGTAAATTGTGTTTTTTTTTTTATTCCTTCCCTGCAACCCTGCCTTGAGGTCTCTCCATTGTTCGTCTTGTTGGGTGCAAAAGAGACAAGGAGGGTGTGTATGTGCTTATAAGTGTGTGTGTACGTATGCATGTTTATATATGCATGTGCAAGGTTCTACTGCCACTTCATTAGCTTGGAGCCATGAGGTAAATCCAGGAGGCTTTGTTCAGTTCCGGTTGAGGGAAGGGTGTCCGGTGCAGACCAACGGCGTTTGCGTGAACGGGCCTGCTCCTGAGCGGCAGGTTCTGCAGCCACAGCACGTGGAGGGGCCGGCACAACAGGAGGTGGGTGGTGAGGGAGTGGCGGAGGAGGTGGAGGAGGTGGCATCTCCTCCCGGTGGGAGCTGCGCGACTCTCCTGCAGCCCTGGAGGAGGTTTGCATGCGATGGGCTCTGGAGCCGGTGCGTGTCCGGTGGGTTTGGGTGGGAGTCGGGGTCAGAGCCAGACAGACATCCCCTTCTGTGAGCTGGCGGCACGGTAGGCCATATAGCTGCAAGGTTCTTTGGGGACAGCATGAAGACCAGCCTCGGTCCTGCACAAAGAATGGATACTCCACCAAGACCTTCAGTAACTCCTACACAAAACCAAAAAAACAGTTACATATTCATCCATGACGCCTCTGTTCTTTAACCTATCATCATCACTCTATGACTTTCAATGGTGTGCTCAGAGCAAATGCACAACTGGTTTCACCTCATTACTCATACAAATACAGACGCTAGAGTATTTTTGTTTATATTGTTTGTTATCGGGCTATTTCAAATGCAAATATTTGGCCTAATGGCTAACAGGAGTAACTGCAACTTATGTTTGCACTAATTAGGGTTGTAGTAAAGCACAACTGGAATCATGGAACAGATTTATGTATAAAGTAATTTTCAAATAACCTTACATTTGTCATTCACTTGACATTTGTCTCTTAACATTAAAGAGTTTAAATCATGTTGCTCTGGGAGTGCACAAACAGCAACAATTATGTGGTAGCTCAAAGGTCTGGGATGTAGTAGAAAACTTTACAGAAATGAGCTAAAATATGTCACTGTATGCATCACCCAACATGACTTTGTTTTATATCATTGAACTGAGTTTTTATGCGTGAAAAATCCCTGTGAAAGAGTTGGTCTGAACACACCTTCATGAATTAACTAGTCAAAACTAGATATATGCTACTCAAATGTTAATGTTACAATACATTTGCTTATTTCTTGTGCGATCGCTCACCTGAGTGTTGCGATCTGTGAGGTGGACCTGCAGGTGGCTGAAGCCCTGGGCGCTGCTGGGGGATATAAGCAGTACAGTGCAGGTGCTGAGGTGGAACTCTGGGGAGGTGTCCGCGCTCCTCAAGAAGTCCTCAGTTCGCAGCTCCTCCACCCGCTTCAACCGCCCGCTGGCCAACTCAATCAGAGATCCCTTGGTGAAGTGAGGTAGGAGCGCAGGGGGAGATGGGTGAAGGGCAGGTGGTGAGGTGTGAGAGTGGGAAGGAGACAACTCTCCTCCTCTGTCTCTGTCTCGTTCTCTGTCCCGTCTCCTTTCATGCTCCCTATCTCTTTCTTGGTCTTTGTCGTGTTGTAGGTGCTTCTCTTTGTCTTTGTCCTTGCTTCGCTCCCGGTCTCTTTCAAGGACTTTTTCCCTCTCTCTTTCTTGGTCTCTCTCCCTGTCTTTTTCTCTTTGTGACCTGTCATGGCTGTTCGGTAGACCCAGAGGCGAGTGTGGTGAGTTCCTTAGAATGTTCTGCCTGGGACCTGGTTCCCTGTGCAGGTTGTACAGAGGTGTTCCTGAGGGGTTGTAGAGTGGGTAGGTCTGGGCCTGAGGGGTAGGATGGTATAATCCTAAAGAGTAATAGATCTGGGCCTCAGCTGCTGGGGTTCCCAAAGGGTCCAACAGTTCCCCTCTACCTGCCCTAGGATCTGGTCCAAGAGGATGGGAACTGGGGGAGAGTAAATTGGAGCTGGTCTTAACTATTCCATGTGGATGTCTGTCCTGCAGTGAGGAATGTGGCTCAGGTCCTTCTTGAGCTTGAGAGTCTGACAAAAATGCCCCTCCAGACTGGACACGAGATGTTAAATTCTCTTGCTGTCTCCGTCCACCATTGGCGTGTGTGCTGTGGGAACTGATGTCCAGCCTGGCACTGCTGCTATCATTCCCATATTCACTTGTTAGCAGAGGCCTGGAGGTTGTGGCAGTCCTGCTGCCTGGACCATCCAGCCCATTCGGCCTCTTGCTCAAGTATCTGTTTCTGGCTTCAACTAAGCTTGGCTCTTGAGGATAGAAGGAGTGGTGGCTAAACAAGTACGACGGGGAGAAGAGAGAGGAGCTGTAATCTCTACGACCACTGTTGATGTAGGACCACATCTCTCTAGAGTCAGCCGGGAAAGGAGTCTTAAATGAGGAAGCGGAAGAGGAAGAAGGGGGAGGTGGCAAAGAGAGATGCCCCTCTCCTCTATGCCACCTGGAGTGGTGGGGTAGGGGTGAAGAGAGAGGATCATCTCTCCAGGCAGGAGACCCAGAGCCCCTCCTCTCGCCCACCTGCCCAGGGAAAAGGGGAAGAGAGACAGAGGGGGAGTAGCTCAGGTGCCATGGCAAAGGGAGGGGGAGGCCTGGTGCTGGAGCAGGCAGGGGTGGAGGGGTGTGTAGGAGATGGGGGTTTGGATTAGTCAGAGCTCTGTCCCTGTCGCTGGCCTCTCTGCTACCCTCCCCTCTCCCAGTGCTAGACCTAATCCTGAGTGGCACAGGGGGTTTGAACTCGTCCAGGGGGACGTGGAGTTCTACCGATCCTTGCCGAGACTCCCTCTTCTTAGGAGGGAGGCACTCTTTGCCGCGATCAGGACTGGGATTCATGGATGGGCTCCAGCGGCAGTGGGGGCCCCCTGTGTGTGGGTGTAGGCTAGGTCACATGGGCCTCACGGGAGAATGACAGGCGCCGACAGAAGGGAGGGCTGTTACACAGCATCACTGTCAGATCACTGTAGGTTCTTTTGTACTGAAGCACCGCTCACCTGGAAGGAACATAAAAGAACACAAACAGAAAAGAGATAAGGTGGGGTAAAAGGAGGGAACAAACACAGAACTGAGATTAAACACAGAGAACGGACTGTCTGTCAGGTCTTGGCTTCAGTTGTAGTTGACAAGATTCAACTGTCAGTCTGAGTGAAATGCAAACAAACATTCTGTTGCTTTAGACAGATGGAGAGAAATAGGCCAGTGAATCCGTCATCAGAACAACTCGGCCCTAGGAAGGTTAGAAACTCTTAGCTTTCTGATAGCTGTTGCTAATTAGTCATTACCTGTGTGCACTGCGGTGGGACTGAAACTACCCAACTTACTCGATTCATTCAAACACATTACTCCCACGTGTGGGCTAAAAATACATTTTGCAGCCAATGAAGTTCAGAGGTAGTGCCGTATTTGTGTGTAAAAACACACACACCGAGCACTCACAGCAGGAGAGTTTTCATCTCTGACTCTTGGGGATGATTGGAATATGTAGATATGTTTTTGCACCACTTTTATGAACCACCCCCTCAACACCCCCGGGTGTTCTTTATATTCCATATAAGCTTACTACTAGCACCCCCACCCCTTCTCTTTCAGACATACACACGGACCGCAGCAGAGACACACAAATACTCCCTCAGGCGGCTGTACTTACTCCCCCAGTGATAGGCAAAGCTGGTCACCACCCACCCAAAAGCTGACAGAAACACTGTTGATATTACCACCAGTTGTGGTGTATACAGGATATGTGTCTTTGCATAATAATTATTTGTCACAGCAGGGGTGTGTGGAAATGTGTTTGTGTGTGCATGCATATAAACCACGTCTGTGTATGTGAAACGATATTTTTTTTTTCTGAGAGAATGTGTAAATGTGTTTATTTGTTTAGATCTTTGTGTGCATGTGTGTTTGTGTTCGAGTCCTCGAATGTGTCAGAGATTTTGCAGCCTTGTTTCATTCAGTGAGAAGTGCGGGGGAGCTCTACTAATTCTTCAACGTTTTAACGTCTCCAAACATTTTAAATGAGCTCTTTTGAAGTGATGGCTGCCACGCTGCCAGCCCAGCTGTTCCCTCCACCACCATCATCATCACCACCGCCACTGCTCCCGCCGCCGCCACAACACCACACACAGTACCACGCTGCCACTCAGCCCCGCTCTCACCCGCAAGTCTGTCTCAACAGCTCACCAACTCCCTGCCGTCTCACCATCCGCCACACTGTCACCATGGCAACTGTGTCCACACACACATCCAGTCGGTTAGAGAGGTTAGATGGGGATACTCCACGGAGAGACGGGTAAACTGTTGCTCATCAAGTGACTTGGTCCAAAAACAGAATAAGTGTTAGGAGTGGAGCAAGCTGTTTGTGCATCTGAGTGGAAAACTGAAAACCGGGCTGTGAGAGGAGGGGCAACCGTTGTCCCAGACACTTAGAGGAGATACGGAGTGCAGAGCAAGATGGGAAATGTTTATGATGAAGTTTAACTGCAACACTGAAAATGTTGAATAGGTGAGCTCTCCTATCAGTAATTATCACTGGATCAATAAACATAAAAAAGATGGAGTTCTAATTGATTCTATAATATTACCCTGGGATATGAATTATTAAAATATTTATGATTACTTAATTCATAGCAACCTTATGGACTAAATAAATACAGTATAACAACTGGGTAACATTATATGACAAATATGATGCATCAGTATATGTTCACCTGAGCAGTAAACAGACTAAATGGAAAAGAGAGTTCATTAAGATCGTTTTGCCCTTTTCAATGAAGAATTTTCTGTGATTTATATGTAGAAAATGACAAAGTACCTTTAAAAATGAAAAAAAAATTTTCTCATAATAAATTATTCTGTTATATCAAAGGTGTGAATTTGAACCATTTGGCTATTTTCACCATATATGTATTTTTAGACCTAATCCAGAACTCTGTTTCGTAGGGGAAAAAAAGTGGGTTCAGTTTTTGTCCTCAAATGACTTTTCCACAAGTCGGTATGAAAAAGGTTGTCCAAATAGACCTGTTATAAACTTGGCAAAAAAGTACAAGAAAACAAAGAACCCAATTGTGCATGTGGAGGAGTTCGCAGAGAAATGTCTTCTAACAGAATACTCCTACACTATGCAGACATGCACACAGAGCTGGAGTTTAGCTGGAGATACTGTCTTTGTAGCATTTAAATACATAGATCACAGGCACTTAGATGTGACACCTTTCTTCCACTGAAATTCTTCTCAAAACTTTTGATTTGCAATGTAAACATATTTATTTGCAACACTTTTTATCTTTAAGAAAAAGAGAGAAGAAAATAAGCCAAAGCTGTTTTTATGTAAAGTGCAAATTATGTCGACGCTCTCAAAATTGCCACATTTGACAACCTCTACCTCATCCCGCCTTTTCTCTTCATGCATTTCTCAGGAGAACTTTTGAATTTTCCCGCAAGAGTTATGAATACAAACCGCAGAAAAACAGAACTGCACAACATAAGCGGTTAGTTTTTCTCATTTTGTAATGTAAGAAATACCAACTGAATTGTACAGAAGTGGTCAATTCAACCAAAGAGGAGACAGCATCAGCTTATATCGAGCCTCGTGTTTTAGAAGAGCAGTCAGCGACAGTTGGAGTAGTCAGACAGGTTGATAGAGTTGGTAGTTGTTGTGATGCGATGTGAGACTGACCTTAGTGCGGGCTGAGCAGACGTCCCAGTGTTGGCAGTCATTCATATTCCAGTCCTCCCAGAGGGTCAACCCACTCCTCAGCTTCTTACTTGCTACACTGCTCCTCCACAGCACCAGTGCTTGTTACAACACCCGCAGAAATCATCAGCCTCCAGCTACACACTGCCTCTGATCTCTGTACGCATGAAATAACACCAGCGAGCCCACCAAACTGAGGGAAAGAACTGAAAGCCTGCTATCCGTCTCTGTGTCTGTTGTGTATGTGAGTATGTGTGTGTGTGTGTGTGTTTGTCAAGAGTGTGTGTGCTTGTGTGTGCAAAGGGCTGAGGAAATGAGTAATATCTAGCAGTGAGAAACATGTCTGCTATGCACAGCCACACAGGCAGACCAGTTGCTGCTGCCGCCCACTTGCTTTAATCACTGTGAGGGATACAAACATGCATCTACACACACACACACACACACACGTAGATATGCGTGTGCATATAAATATATATATACACATATATGTATAGTACATACAGACTGTGCATTGTGCAGTATGTGTCAAGTGTTTTCTTTGTAGTTTGACGGTTCTGTTTCCTACTGAAGTTTCTCCAGACAAATAAGTTTATCAGTTGAATATAGAAATCTATTATCAATGGACCAATCAATCATCAAGGCAAGCATTAGTCTCTCTTACTTGTGTACTTCTTCAGAAGACATGTCAGCACATAAAAGAGAGGGAAGGATGGAGGGGAGGCAGAGAGACAGTTGATGAGAGTCAGGGAGGGACGTGGTAGGAGGCTCATCCTACACACACTCTCAGACTTAGGCTTCTGCTGCTGCCGCTGACTCAAACCTAAACCTCACATCCATCAAGCAAACACACACTTGCTAAACTTGTGCTTTATTGTTTATCTCTAGTTCTCATCTGAATTTGTGTCCTTTGTTCTCATCAAAGCTCTTTGTGATGAACCTGCTTGTTAGAAGTGCTTTTATGAATAAATTTGATTTGACTTCATGTATGGACACACACGGATAGAAACGCACACAGACTCATACGCTAACAGGAGCACCGCAGGAGAGCTCTGAATGATTTGCATCAGTGATTCAGTCAGTACAAGTGAAGTGTGTTGGTATGGCGGGTATGGCTTATTAGGGCTGAATTGGTGAGAGCAGTATAGTTCATTCACAGCAAGAAATCAGAAACCTGCCAGTATGGAAACCTTTTACAAGATGCTAAACTGGCTCAAGGTTGAAAATGCAATGTTATGCAAATAACCCCATCTCTTCTCCATCAAAGACAGGGACACACATCCATGCAAACAGGCTTAGACTAATTATCGCCACTGAAATGCAATATACAAGTGTAAACATAAACTGGAGAACGAGGGGAAATTGGAATTTAATGAAGCAATCACATCAATATTCCTGGTTCATTGTAAAAGCAATATGTACTGCATGTTCTTTCACCACTCCAAGAGCAGCTCTTTAACGTCCCAAACACAGAGAAAATGCAGAAAATGCAGCCACTGAAGGTAAATTAGAGGTTAACCTTGTCTAACTTCTCAACCTCAATAAAATAGAAAGCTAATCAGACGGGAGATGTGTTCAGACACATCAGCTTGAAGGCCACACTCTAACAGTCTCACAGTGAGGCAACAATAGCCAAGAAGAAAGTCTCCTCTGATATTTAGAAGAAGATCACTTTTATTTTTCAAAGTGAATGGTTTTTGATGATGATGTGCACTGAGTTTGTGTGGGCCCAAGTGCTGTCTGCTCTGGCATTTGTTGCATTTGTGTGGGTTCATTACAAGCATTGCAATTATTGCAGATTAAAGAAAAAAAATTTAGTTTTTTTTTAATTTTATAAACAACATTGTGATAATATGTCCTAATTATTACATGGATTTTTCTTATTAAAATAGCAATTGTTTGGCTCTAAATATATAGGCATTTATAAAAACTTGAAATGAAGAAAACTCATCTGTTTTTAATTGCTTCAGTTTATATGAAATAAAAATAACCAACAAGTTCAAGATGTTCAAATTATTACTAAGTTATTTTATGAATGATATATAATTTATAAGAAATAATTAATTTTCTTTTAATTAGTTTGAATATTTATCTGAAAATTCGTAATGCCCTTTCACCATAAAGATGACCCTAAACGTTTCTTCTAATTGTGTTTTTTATTTGATGTTTCTCTAATTATATTACACAAAGAAACCCTGAAGTAAGGTTAGCAATCTGAATTAAATTTCCCAACATGCTTATACAAGAAAATATCCAGCACAAATAATGCATAATCTTGAATCAGTAGAACCTAAGGTTAGCTAATTAGCAAAAAAAAAAAATCATACTTTTATTGTTTTCATGTGAAAGTAAAGTGAAAAAAACCAAACAAAAACAAATTAAAATACATATTAAGTAATTAAAAACATCTCTCCAGCTCTGACTCCTATGCCCTGCAGTCAACATGTGGATAGAGACAAGAGATTAGACATAATTTTACATAAATCATGACATGATCAAGGCAATGTTTAGTAAAACTAGACACAGCCTGATCATAGTGAAAGAGAAGGAAACAAAGCAAGCACCGGGTTCATCAAAGGGTATTTACTACAACATAGAGCTATAGAAATGACTGTTGTGCTCTACTTATGTATGCACACTTTGATATTTAGCATATTCAACACACAGACAAATGCACAGTGGAGTCTCACTGTGCTGTCAGTCATCGACGGCACCACTGAGGCATTTGGCGTACACTTTCCTTCATCTAATGCATGCTGTTTCTGTCTGTCTTTCACTCTCAGACTTTGCACTGCTTAATCTGTCCCTCAGTCACAAAAACACACAGATATTCACACACACATACACAGTGTCAGGCATAAACAAAAAAGGTTAGATGAGTCACACTGCACAGAAGAAATGATGGCGGTGGAAGAATGAAGTAGCAACAGGGGTCAGACACATCCACAGGTGAGCCTTGAGAGAGCAGTTGATCTCTCAATGTAACCTCTGTTTTAGCTCCCGGCCCCTTTTTTAATCAAAAATGGCACTTAACTTAGTTTTTTGTTTTTTTCCCCTTATGCGTAACCTCGTATCGGGTGTCTGATCACGTTTCAGGCTGAGTGGGGGTGCTATGATGGACGTCTGATGCAGCAGAAATTTGTTGCTGAATGTAACGGATCTGAACAGAGAGCAGAGTAGCAGAGAGGGGAGGGCATGGGGTAGATAAAGGGCATGATAGATAGATAGATAGATAGATAGATAGATAGATAGATAGATAGATAGATAGATAGATAGATAGATAGATAG